>ML800172.1:299549-331291 GCA_009831015.1 Picea engelmannii
TCGGTAGGCGTTGAAGGATGTGGGAAAAATTCTCCATCATTTCGTCCCTCTGTCGCGTGAGATCTTGCTCAAGCAACAGACTGATAGGATCGTCTGCTCCATCATTTTTCTTTTCTTCCGCCATTGAGGGTTTCTTGGGTGTGTGAGATCGATTGTCCTCAAGAGAGACAAGCTCGAGACCCAACTTGCTATACTCGGACCTTGTCGGGGACATGCACTAAAAAACGATCAAGAGTAGCCTGCTCTGATACCACTGATCTAGATTATTTTCGGCACGAAATGAGAGCGGAGATATAACATAGAAATATTCAAAGATATTGCAAGAGAGACAACAATGTAACAGAGATATAGTGGAAATATAAAAAGAGTCACAGATATACAGTAATACACGATTTCTATTAATGAAATAAATGTACAGAGACTGTAAAAGTACAGAGTGAAAGACTCGCTAGAATGGTGGTAGCTTATCTCTGAGAAGAGATGTGACGGCTACTCGCATCCGTGAGAATATGATTACAATGAGGCTCTAGAGGCCTTTTTACAATAAATGGGAATGCAAAAAGTCCTAGACATCCAAAAACCTAACCCTAGGAGATGAAGCGCCAAAATTCATGTGAGGCCCGTTTGGGTAAGTGAGTACATCAACTTCCTGGGGTCGTAACTTTTGCATATGATCTTCGTTTTAGGCATGTGATAGCTCGTTGGAAAGGTATTGTCGAGGAGATTAATTTTTGGGGCTCAATTATGACTTAGGATATACTTGAGAACCTATATCTTGAAAAACCTTCATTTGGACCCTCAAAATGGCCACGGAACTTAAAACCTGCTAAAAATAGTAAATTGCCAAAATGGCCAGAAAATTGTTTTGAGCCATTTGGAAATGGTGGGTGGCCACCAATATCCACCTGGATCAAGGGGGAAAATTTCTTTAGAAATATTGACCTAAATTCTAGCTACCACCAGGTTCCCATCGAACCAACTTATGTATGGAAGACAACCTTCAAGTCTAAAGAAGGTATCTACGGACGGCTAGTCATGCCCTTTAGCTTAACAAATGCACCAACCACTTTCATGATATTGATGGATGATGTATTGAGACCCTTCACCAACTCCTTTTTGGTAATATATTTCGATGACATGCTCATCTTTAGAAAAACATGGGAGGATCACATGTGACATATTCAACAAGTTTTGAGCAGTCTACAACAACACAAGCTTTATGCCAACTTGGAAAAATGCTCTTTTAGCATGAACAAGGTCCAATAATTAGGCTACATTGTTGATGAGCATGGGGTACATGTTGATCTAGCTAAGATCCAATTCATCTGTGACTGTCCAGCCCCAACCATACTGATCGAGCTTCAGAAAATTTTGGGACTAGACAACTTCTACCGACGGTTCATGTTTGGATTCTCCCATATTGCATGGGCCCTCAGCCAAGTGACCAAGGGAGGTGGTAGGGATAAGTTCATGTGGGGGAAGGAGAAACAATGAGAATTCGATGATCTGAAGCATCGCTTGTTCTCAATTCCATTACTCTCCTTTCTCGATCTGCAACAACCATTTGAGATTGAGACTAATGCATCAGACTATGTTGTGGGTGAAATTCTCACTCAACACGGGCATAAGGTGGCCTACCACAGTGAGATTCTCTCTGATACTGTCTGAAAATACCCCACCTATGACAAAGAAATGTATTCCATTGTACAAGCTTGTCGTCAATGGAAACATTACATTCTGGGGAAAGAGACGATCATACACATTAATCACAAGCCTCTTCATTTCATCCAGACACAAGGGAAATTGTAGAATGACCTCCATCAAAAGTGGTCCACCTACCTGCAATAGTTCCATCTCAACATCAAGTATAAGACATGTATCTCCAATCATGTCATTAACTGCCTTAGTCGGTCGCCTATGGCTGCACTCACCACTGTGCTCCATTCCTATGGGTATGAAGCATCTGAGTGGCCCCAACTTTATCAGCAAGATCCGAACTTCGCCACCACCTATCATCTCTTGGGTACAGGCACAATTGTCACTGATTTTCACATTCATGATGAAATATTATGCCATCTAGGCCATCTCTTTGTTCCTACAAGCGAGCGTGCAAAGATGATTTGGGAAGCTCAATACAGTCGGTTGGCAGGACATTTTGGCATGGAGAAAAATGTGGTCGTTCTTTAGAAACATTTTTATTAGAAAAAACTTTGACAAGACGTTAGCAAGTATATCAGATCTTGCATTGTCTGTGCCATTGCCAAGCCAACCATCAAGAATCAAGGCTTATACACCCCTCTTCCTATTCCCAAGAAGCATTGGGAATCCATCTCAATGGATTACATGTCCAGCTTGCCATCCACCAAGAAAGGAAATGACTGTGTGTTTGTGTTTGTTGATCAGTTTTCAAATATTTCCATCCTCATAGCCTGTAAGAAGAATGTCACAGTGGCAGATACTTCTAATATATTATTCGAATGAGTGTGGTTCCACTTTGGGATACCACAAACCATCATCTTTGACTATGAAAACAGGTTCCTCAAAAACTTTTGGTCAAGTCTTTGGTCTCTATTGGACACCAAGATCACAAAATCCACTGCTTTGCACCCCCAAACTGATGGTCAAATAGAGTTTGCCAATTGGATGATTGTGCACATCCTTCACATGTACAATTATAAGCATCCACGTACATGGGATGAGAGTCTCCCATATGTCCAACACAGTTACAACAGGGCTCTCCATAGTTCCACCAACCATAGCCCATTTCAGGTGGGTCTGGGATTCCAACCCCTAGGACCCATTGATGTTGCACTTCCTCTTGCCACCGCACAAACAGACTCTTCCCCTGATTAGTATGTGATCGAAAAAGCCACCAAATTCATTGAGTGGATTCAACACATCCACCAATAGGCCCAGGAGATTTTGCATAAATCCAATGCTAAGTACAAGGAGAGACATGATCAACATAGGGTACCACACCAGTTTCAAATTGGCAACAAAGTCTTGTTACATTTGCAGAAGGAGCGTCTCACCGGGCCCCATCGGAAGCTTCGCCCACTTCGTTATGGGCCTTACACTATCACCAAGGTTGTGGGTAGCAATGCTTTTGAGCTCAACACTCCACTCTTCCTTGTTCTAAATCCAATATTCAATGTGGACCTCCTTCGACCATATTTTCCCCCATTATTAGACACCTCCAAGATCGAAGAACAGCTAACACCAACATAGCTCAACCTTGATTTCATGGAACAAACATCCACTCATCAGATAGTGGACACACAGGTCAAGGGCACTCACCAACAGCGGATCCATCTTTATCGGGTTGTCAAGGTAGGGAAACTCCTACACCAAGTAAAGTGGCTCACCCAGGACCAAATCCAACAGAAGTTTCCTCACCTAATGGAGGAACTCAATGCAATTAAGACCATTGTTTCCTAAGGGGCGAGGATTGATCCAAGTGGATATTGGTGGACACCCACCTATTCAAACTGGCTCCTTGTGTCTGTTTTGTTCAGCACGTTCTTTTGTACTTCTTTGTATTTGTGAGTCCTACACTTTTGGGGATGTCTGAAGACCAACACATCCTCTAGGTGGATACGGGTGGCCTCTCGCCTAATCCAACTAGCTTATTTTGTTTGTTTTCATGTCAGCACATCTTGTTGTACTTCTAGGGCCGTTTTGGAGCCCTAAACATTGTTTTTTTGGCTTGCCAGAGTCAAATTGTAGATGAAGTTGGAGTTTGGTAGCGGAATGTGTATCTATCTGAAATACCTTTCCAACGGGATATCACATGCCTAAAATAGAGGTCGTATGCAAAATTTACGACTCTTAGAAGTTGAGGTACCAAATTACACCAACTTACCCATAGGGACCACATGAATTTTGGCGTTTCACCTTCTAGGGTTAGGTTTTTTTATGTCTAGGGTTTTGGAATTCATGAGTAATATCAAAAAGGCCTATAGAGCCTCATTGTAATCTATTCTTCTCAGAAGGATGTGCGTAGTAGCCACATCTCTTCTTAGAGATAGCTACCACCATTCGAGCAAGAGTTTCAGTTCTGCAGTTTTACAGTTTCAACCTATTTCATTATTTAATAGAAGTTATTTTTCATTGGATATTTGTGTTATTCTTCATATCTTTATGTTTATGTATTCAATCTATTAATCAGTTCGTTCCGCTCCTAAATCCATATCAAGATGATAATGCATATTCGAGGAAGAGGATTATACAGGTTAACCATGAACACAGAAACTGAACCAACATCATCCATAGAAAAATCCAAGTATCTAAATCGAATGGATGAAGCATTTGGAATTATTTGCAGTCTCATTTCTCCTGAACTCCTCTTTCACATATCCTCCTGTAAAACTCCCAATGAATCGTGGACCACCATGGAAGGTATTTTTGGAAAATGAGATGAGATGAGGGGACACATGCTCGAGGTGGAATTGCTCACATTGGATCCAAAAACCTTCGACAATCTCCGAGATTTATATACCAAATATAAGGATTTGTTGTCACAACTCAAGGCTTGTGGAGTTGATAAATCTGAGGAGAAACAAATGATTTTTACCATTCTCTCCAAATTTGGCCCGGAATACTCAGTGTTTGTATCCGAATTTCATTCATTTAGGCTCACCTCTGGAACCACCTGGACGATTCCCTCTCTTGAGGACTTTATCAAGTCTCCAACACGAGAGAAGAATAGGCTCATCAATAAGGGAAAAATCAAAGGCCCAAAGGTGCATGAACTTACTATGAAATATGGTAGAAACCATCAATATAATAAATCTAAATACAAATACAAAAGGAAATCACATGAAAATCCAAAGAAGGAAGGGTACTCAAAACCCTTCAACGATGCCTCCGGACCCAAAGGTGGAAAGGGAAGAAAAGGGGAGAAATTCACTTACTTCCATAAAGGATTCAATCCAGAATCTGCATGTATGCAAAAATATATAGATCAAACGGCCCAAATACTTCATCAAAACAACCTTGGAGATCGCATCCCTGAGGGTGCCATGAAGAAGAAGCCAGAAGATCAAAATCTCAAGAAAGGAAATTCTAGCCATGCTTTGATTTCCATCAACTCCTGTCTTGATACTTGGATCATAGATTCAGGTGCATCACACCACATGGAAGCCACGAAATAATTCTATTCTTCATTGGATGCATTCAAAGTTCCTCCTATTCTAATGGGGGGCAACTCTCCAGTCGAGGTCACCGACAAAGGAAGAATTGAACTCACAAATGGAAGCTTCGAGAATGTTCTACACGTTCCCAAAATTTCTGTCAATCTTCTCTCTGTGTATCATTTGAAAAACTCTGGCACCAGAAAGAGAGTCATATTCATACCTGATGCAGTGGATATATATGACATGCAAACCAATTCCAAGGTTGCTACCGGTGAGGTAAATCATCAATCTAGACTCTACACATTTTCTGAATTTATTGAACCAGATTCTGCATTATTTCTTACCCATGATGATGAAAGTAGTAGGATATGTCATGAAAGGTTTGGTAATTTAAATTTCATATATATGCAATAACTTAGTAAGCAGGTAATGGTTGATGGTCTACCTGACATCCACTTCTCCAAAGGAATTTGTGAGGGATGTGTTCTTAGAAAACACCCTCAAGAAAAACTCAGAAGGCTTTCTTTCCTTTAGATCTGATCCATAGTGACCTCATGGGCCCTTTTTCACATCCATCAATCAGTAAAGAAAGGTATGTGCTCATTTTTGTTGATGATTTCTCATGCTTCACATGGATTTTATTTCTCGGGAAAAAAACAGATGTCTTTCAACACCTCAAGTATACCAAATCCCTTGTTGAGACACAGTCAGAAAAGAAAATCAAATCCCTCTAAATAGATAACAGGGGAGAGTATGTCAACCACGAGATACGCAATATTTTTTGTGAGGCCGGGATTAAGTTGCATCACCCGGTTCCCTATACTTCACAGCAAAACGAAGTTGTTTAGCAAAAAAATAGATCTCTAAAAGAGATGGCATCTTTCATGCTACATGAAAACTCACTTCCACAGAGATTATGGGCCGAATCATTTAATTTTTCAACCTACATCCAAAAAAGATCTCCCCATAGATATGTCAAGGATAAGACCCCCTACGAGGCTTGGAGTGGCCTCAAACCGGAAGTGACCCACTTTCGTATTTTCAGTTCACATGCATGGGCCGGGATTCCCTGTAAGAAAAGGAATGCACATGATCCACATAGCAATGAGTATATCTTTGTTGGATACCCTGATTGTGTGAAGGGATACAAACTCATTGATCTTTCCTTAGACTAGGTCATCATTGAGTGTAGTTTCCAATTCGAGAAAAGTGTCTTGCATGTACCTCAACAACCGCATGAAAACATTGTTTTTCTTCCACTTGTCATAGTTGATGAGCATGTACATGTCGACTCTTATTTAGATGAGAGTTATGATTAAGAGGATTTAGATGTAGATTCAATGCATAAAAATGCAGATGCAGAGCTAGATATAAGGCCCAAGTGGGTCAAGACTACTCTTCAGGATGTAGGGGATCTTGTTGGGGATCCAGTTGATACTAGGAGGACTCAATCTGATTTTGGGGGGCCTCCTCTTGCACTCACCGACACTGAACCAATGCCACCCAGTCATATTTTCTTGATTCAGTCTTTAGATCCATAGTCCTATGGCGAGGCTGCTGGAAATCCCTTTTGGGAATCCGCCATGCAAGGGGGGTACAAATCCCTCCTCGAGAACTGGACTTGGGAGATGGTTCCCCTTCCTTTAGGAAGGAAACTTGTCAGGTGCATATGGGTCTACAGGACCAAGAGCTCATCGGATGGACATGTTAGCAAATACGAATCCATGCTAGTTGCCAAAGGCTTTGAACAGGTGCATGACATTAACTATGATGATACCTTCACTCCAGTAGTGAATATGGATTCTATACATTTGGAACTTGACAGTGCGGCAGCCAAGGGACGGGAATTCCATCATATGGACGTGAAGAATGCATTTCTTCACAAAAATATCTTTGAGGAGATCTATATGGAGTAGCCCCAGGGATTTATACAGGAATCATATTTGTTTTTTCAACCAAAAAAGTCTCTTTATGGCCTCAAGCAGGCCCCGAGGGAATGGTATGCCAAGTTTGACTCCTACCTATTGTCACATAAATTTGTACGTTGTAAGTCAGACCCGAATGTTTACATACTCAGGACGACGGACTCACTTCTACTCCTAGGTTTGTATGTTGATGATTTGTTGATCATTGGTTTCTCAACTTCATCAATTGTTGCAGTCAAGAGGATTTTGTATGAAAGGTTCTTGATGACATACATGGGTCCTCTACATTTCTTCCTTGGACTTGAGATCAATCAGGATGCATCAGGCATCAAACTATCCCATGCCAAGTATGAACAAAATCTCCTTGAGATATTTCACATGACATAATACAAGTCTTCCCTAACTCCTTTCCTATCAAGAGTTAGACATGAGGATGGCAGGGACACTCCTTTGGTTGAAAACACATTGTATAAACAACTAGTGGGGAACTTGTTGTATCTCACACACTCCATACTAAACCTCTCCTATGTAGTTGGAACAATCTCCAGGTTCATGCAAGAGTTGTATGAGATACATTGGAAGGTTGCAAACTGTATCTTTTGATATGTATATGGCACCATCACCTTTGGGATTCACTATGTAGCAGACTCTACATTGAAAATCATCGGGTTCATTGATTCTGAATAGGATGGTGATAACATTGATCACAAGTCCACATATAGTTACTCACTCAGTCTTGGTTCCATGCCTATCTATTGGTCGAGCAAGAAGAAGGCTTATATTGCTCTATCTTTAGCAGAGGTAGAGTACAGAAGGGTAGTTAACATAACCATTCAAGCTATGTGGCTACAACATTTTCTCACTGAGTTGGGAATTTAGTTTCATCGGTCGATCGTCATATGGTGTGACAACCAGAGCACTCTAAAGTTTTGCAGAGATCCATTTTAGAGGAAACGGAAGAATCACATCGAGATCCACTTTCACTACATCTGGGACTTAGTAAATGAGGGGATCATTGACCTACAGACATGTTCACCAAGACCTTCACTGAGCAGAAGTTCCATTCTTTGCGCATTCATCTTGGAGTGAAGGACACAGTTGCCTAACAACTTTCAATTCTTCTTTTTGCATACATTGTACCTTGAGGGCAGGGGGGGGGGCTCCCATGATGTTTTCCCTCTTTCCTCGTTTATTTCAATGTATCTTTTGTATTTGGGTACCTAACATGGCCTCGTTTTTGGGACCCAATCTTTATTTTCACCATAGTGATGTTCAGGGGGGGTGTTGGAGATACTTGTCACACACCTAGAATTTATTTTTCCTAAGGTTTTTGCTATGTTTATTAGTCATTATTCAGTCTCCTATAGTTTAGGGAGAATATTCCTCTAGGAGAATATTCTCTTCAGTTCACACTTTAGTTTGATCAGTTGAGTGAAGTCTAGATGCCACATTGGGATTATCACCATGCAGCATTGGGATAATCACCAGGTAATGCACATTGTCCTTGGGATCATCACCATACTAGTGCATTACTCATGATTCCATGGTCTCCTCCTCTCCTCACTCTATTTCAATCAGCTAACTGAAGACTGAGAGACTAGTTAACTCGGACTAGGTGACAGTTCACTCCCATAACTGCCTAAGAGACTAAACTAGGTGCAAGTTGTTAGATTATATTTCTCTCTTCTCCTTCTTGGGTTGACCTAGGTTCATATCTGATCAGGGTTCCAACAAAACCCTATAAATCTATCAGCCCTCCTAGTAAACCAGAAGGCAACACAACACACAGAGTGTACTGCATAGTGTCGCCCGAGATAGCTTTATGGATGACTGCAAATATTAAGTGCTTGCAGTCTAGGAAGGAGTGGGGATCTAGGATTTTATTTGATCTTCTTGAGGCCTTAATCTGATTATTCCTTCTATTATTCCTAAGATTTATTCATCTTTAGGTCACTCATGCATTCTAACATATTTATCTTTACAATTCATCCATTCATTCATAAACTAATTACCAATAGAAGTAAACATGCCATAAACATTACAGATAACACATATGTTACTGTGGTTCACCCCCTCTTGAGCTACGTCCACAAAGATTTGCCTTCTCTGCTCTTTTATTAAGATTTCTACAAAATATGGCATTTCTAGCACTGCATCTGCAATCATACAAGTATCGTGAGGTTAAGGAACCTATGTGAGGTGGACTAGATCACACCAAGCTCCTCAGCCTGTGATCTAACCCTCAAGATATAGATACTTGACTCTTCTACAACTTGACATATTTTAAACTTCTCTTTACAACACAAAACAAAACTAATATTCAAACTGCACTCAGAACCGAACCCTGACCTAGACCTCCTAGGTTCTATTTATACTATTTTACAAGATTATTAGTCGTTACAATCTCTACCAAAACCCTAACCCTAACATGGTTAGGTTTTCCTA
The DNA here is from genome assembly GCA_009831015.1 of Picea engelmannii. Classification (NCBI taxonomy): domain Eukaryota; kingdom Viridiplantae; phylum Streptophyta; class Pinopsida; order Pinales; family Pinaceae; genus Picea; species Picea engelmannii. Next base: position 309,055 of record ML800172.1, read on the forward strand.
CTTATGTTCCTTGCATGCTTTCCTCCTTTGCATGCTGATTTTTCTCGCATGTGCTTATTTTCCTGCCAACTTTTATTCTCCAAAATTAGGCCTTTCCTGACCAAAATTGGGTATTTCCTCAAAATAGGTCTTCTCCCAACATGCCCACAACACTGACATGTGGCTTGTCCCAAGCCACTTAGGTAGTGCATGCTTCCTGCGTTTCCCTGTCTAAGCTAAGGAAATTTCTTGCTAGTTCATTTCATTTCTCTCTCATCTACATAGTTTTGTTTGTTAGTGTGTCTACAGTCTACATTGTTATTTCCCCATGCATTAAAACTATGCTCTCTGCTTGTGTCTATGCTCTACTTGTCTTCCCTTTCTCTCTGCTTGTATAATCACATGTGTTGCTTGTTCTTGGAGGGGTTCCAATTCTAATTGTATTTCTTGCTTCTACGTCTGCGCTTCTTTCAACTCTATTTGCAGCTTCTTCATGTATTAAGTTCCCTTCAGGCACTCTATGATGCTAATTTTTTTTGCCTTTGTTTGACATATTGTATGGCTACACTGATTGTCTCCTCTTCTTGTTCGCATTGTTGGAACTTCTCGTCCTCTTCCATCATTGTCCAGAGCTGCATGGATCTATCAAATAGTTCTTCTCCTACCTTTGCTTGGTTCTCCATCTCAGTTATTTGGAGTGCATCTTCTTTTTTCCTTTGTTCTCGAACCTCGGGAAGAGTCGTAGGGTTAAACCTTTCCTTGAGCTCCTCGATCTCTTGTCTGTATTGATAAATTGTTTGTGCAATGAGGTTGACCTTCTCCTATGTGATTCTCTCCGCTACTTGTGTGTTGTTTGGGATGTGTTTGTATGTCGTTGTCAATCTATGTTCTAATCTATTTGTGAATTCTTTATCTTCCTCCTTCTCCATGGTGAGTTGGTCACATATAATTTGAAGCATCTCTGCGAATCCTCTTCCCACATCTAAATTTGTTGCATCCACGTGGGCCCTAGAATTCTCTTCTTGCATGACACTGGCACGTATCCTGTATAAGGCCTTTGTAGGTATTTGTGCCATGATCATTCCCACTTTTTCTACCTCTTTCAGGGGTTTCTGCGTAGTCTCCTGATCAAATATGATCATTTGAAATGTTACCAAGAATGTTTCCCTTCCTTGGCCAATGAACTACATTGTCTCTTTGCCTTCTTTCTGCATAGGTGGCCTCTGTGTCCTTTCCTATTGTTGCGTGGAGGCCTATGATCCTTCCTAGCTCTGTAGTTGTTTTATATTTTCATGGACCTCTAACAGTTTGGCCATGATCTCTTCTCGTTGTACCTCTACAATTCGTACCACTTCTTCACCTCGGTATTGGAATTTTTCCATGATGATCTCTACATCATCCTTTGTCAGAGTGACGTCTAGGTATTCTATCTCATACTTTATTTTCTTGCGCACCTCTTTTTCCTATGCGAGTTTCCTCACTGTCTGTGATGGTTGCGCCCCACTTGTTTTCCCCTAGGTTGTTTCTTCTCCATCCTATGCATTATCCTTCTTCCCAGTTTTTGGTCAGCTTCTTGTCATTGTTGCGGTTGGTGTCCTCCTCAATTTTTTTGGTACTGCATTTCTCCCGCTTGGTTGAGTTCACGTTTTAGTTTTTCTAGTATTGTCACTATCCTTAGGCTTGAAGGACTACGTTGTTCCTGTCCTCATGGTTGGTTTTGCTACTGGTAGTTTCCACTACGCAGGCCAGTGTTTGATGATCCATTCCACTTCCTCTTTGGTGACATGGTAATGCATCTTCAGCCATGCCTTCTTGGGATCCCTCGTAGCTTGGATCCATACATGATGCCTGGATTACTTGAATTTGGCTATCCCCTCTATCTCTTGCACTACCTCCATCGGTATGCACCATACATTCGTTGTGTGCTACTGTATGTCTTCTAGCAACATGGTGAAGACTGTGTTATTAGAATGTTGCATATTGTTATCCTTGGCCTGCCAGAGCGACTCATATCTGGCCACGTAACACTTTCCTATTTTATGTCTAAGAATGTCAATAATTTTATCTTCTTCCATCCTGCCAGATATATCAAGATGATCATCCATGAATAATGGAACTTGGTTCCATTATCCTTCACGTCATGATAGTCTATTAAGAACTGGTTTAGTAGGTATGGTTCCCAATTGAACATAACCCCCTTCGCGCACTATGCAGACACTGCAATAACGCTTGTTGGTGCTTCCTCTCTGTGGTATTTTCTCAAGAGTCTACAAGCCATCATCTTGTTGGAGAACCTTGTCGCGTTGTCATTGATTTCCTTAATGAAAATCCTTTTATTCCCCCGAGTAGTATCGAACTACGCTTTAACCTGCTCTGTTATCTCTTTTCTGCATGCCTTATTTTATAAGTATTCGTTTGGATCATGCCAACTGTGGGAAGTCATGTGATCTTGGAAATCAATTCAACATCAATATGCACCAATCTATCCATCAACAAGATTCCTCCATGGACGTGGGCGACTAGTTGTTTGACACATAGGCTGACATTCTTACCGCACCCAAAATGTGGTATGTCTAATAGGTTCATGATTCCTAAGTTGTAGAGCCTCGTTATCCACTATGCGGGATCTAGTATAGGTTTGTCAAGGGGTCCAATTTCCCCTGTGTTTATCAAATAATTCTCCTCGTTGAAATCTGGAAAATTGGTTGCATCGTGCACATTGTGGTCGGTGTACCTTAGCTTAGCTACCTTTCTGAGCATGTCACCCATAGTGATGAATGTGTCTGGGAGATAAGGGGGTGTAATCTCCATGGCATCTAGTTCCTTTATTTTTTGTCCCACAACAGATGTGTCTGCTTCTACTGTGTCTCCATCCTTTTCCTCCCTTTCAGACTCTGGTCGGTCGGTGATGTCCTCAACCAACACATCTTCATGTTCCTTGAACTGTCGTGGTCCCATTTTTTCATCGAGCTTCGCAGGCATCTCACGATTAGAGTTTGAAATGTCATTTTGAGCCCCGGAGCTCTGCCCTATTTCTCCTTGTTGCATTGTGGGGGTCTCTTCCTCGACCTGGGTCGGGCTAATTTATTATGCATGGTAACATCCTCCATCTCGACCACATTTTTAGGTTGTTTCATTCTCTCCTTACGCCTTTGGCCCTGCCGAGTAATCTGGATGAACTATCCTGGCACACTGAACTTTGGTGGACTCATCCTTTCTCAAATTAACAAACTTTCTTTCTCTTTCATAAACTGATAACTAGGGAATGTACTCTTTTTCTCTCTCTGGACTCAAAAATCACTAAGTGTTGAATAATTGTGTGCTTTCCACCTTTTATAGACTAGATCGTGTTCATTTTTCACTTTTTACGTGCATTTGTGTCGAAATTAATTTTTACTGCACATTGTCTTATGATGTTTGTCGCGATGATTACTGCGCGCGGCTTTTTTCAGTATTTATGTATTTTCATTATTTTCTATTTTTGTATTTATTTTTCCCTCTTTTTCTCCCTTTTATTTCTTTTTCTCATTTTTTTGTTCTAGCTTCTACTATAGTACACTATATGCATGCCTTTTCCCACTTCTCTGTAGCTTTTAAGGGTTAGGAGGTCAATTGTCCCTGTACAGTTTCAATCGAATATCGTTGATCATTTCTTTTAGTTATGTTCCTGCCAAATCCTTTAGTTGTACACATCCCCCATTTGTGACAGTCTTTACTTCATATGGCTCTAGCCAATGCATTTTGAACTTACTAGGTTGTTGAAAACATTTATTGTAATAGATTAAGACTAGGTCTCCTTCCTTGAAACTCTTCCTCTTAATATGTTTGTCATGCCAAGATTTGTCTCTTACTTTATGTACTTCCTGGTGAAATCCTTATATAATCCTATCCTCTTCCATTTCCATTAATTGATTAAACCTCTCCTTTACTGCGCCTCTTTCTGTCATGTTGGTAATTTCTCCTACGCGCAAACTGGGTACCATAAATTCTAATGGAACCACTACTTATTTCCCATACACCAATCTAAATGGTGTCTATCCTGTCAGTGTTTTACATGTGGTCATATATTCCCATAGTACTCCTGGTATTTTCAAGTCCCAATCATCCTTGTTGACATTTCATATCTTTGTCAGAGAATTTTCCAAAACCTTATTGAAATATTTTATTGTTCCATTTGCATGAGGATGGTATGATGTACTCTTCTGATGATAGACTTCAAACGCCTCAGTCATAGCCCTAATAATATTGTTGATAAAGTGAGAACCTTGGTCACTCATCAAAATTCTTGGACACCCAAATCTGGTGATGACTTGCTCAAACAATAAGTGTGGCGTTGCCTCTGCACTGCAGTCTTTGAATAGTGTTGCTTATGCCCATCTTGTTAAGTATTCAGTCACAGTAATGATATATCTAGCTCTTGATATTTTGTTGGTGGATTGATTGGTCCAACAAAGTCTATTTCCCATTTTTCAAATACCTGCAAAGTTACTTTTGGTCTTTGGGGAATCTCATCCCTTCTGTTGGGTTTTCCAAACCTTTGAAAAACATCACATTTCTGGAAATATTCCTTGGCATCTTTGTGAATTTTTGGCCACCATAATCCTACACGCAATACCTTCTGCGTGGTATCTTTTCCTGCATAGTGTCCTCCAGTTATTCCCTCATGATATTATGCCAAAATTCTAGGCATTTCATGCTCTAACACACACCTTCTCAAAATGTTGTCTCCACCCATATTGTATAAGTGTCCTGTAATAAGTTGATAATATGCAGCTCTAACTACCATATTTTTCTTCTGCACAGTGATAAACTCTTGTGGCACACTCCACGTACTTAAGTATTCAATAATATCAACAAATTATTCATCAGCTACATGTACTTAAAATAACATCGCATCATGGAATTTGTCTTCCAAGTTGGTAGGTTCTTCTCCATTAGTTACCCTTGAGAGGTGATCAGGTCCTACATTCAGCTTCCCTGATTTGACTATCACTTCGAAATCAAATTCTTGGAATAAAAATAGCCATCTACAGATCCTCCCCCCCAACACTCAATTGTTGAATAAATATTTGAGGGAAGAATTATCTGTGAACATGTTAAAGTGTTTACCCAGTAAATAGTGCCTGAACTTCTCAAGTGCATATACCATGGTTAGGCGTTCTCTTTATGTGGTGTTGTAATTGTGCTTTGATTCTGACAATGTTTTTCTTGCAAAGGCTATAGGATGGTCTAGATCCCCTGCTTTTGGCTGCATCAGAATTTCTCCAAGTGTTATGGTCGATGCATCTACATGCACATGAAATTTCTTTTCCCAATCTGGGAATTCTAGGATAGGTGTTGTGACCATATTTTCTTTTAAGGTGTCCAATCCTTGTTGACATTCCTCATTCCACTGAAATTTTATATAATTCTTTAACAATTTTTCCATTGGCATAATAATCTGTGCATACCCCTTTATAAATTTCCTATAGTATCCTGTATGTCCTAGAATTTCTCTCAACTATTGCTCTGTCTTTGGTGGTGGTAAATTTACAATGAATGCAATCTTAGCAGGATCTACTAGAAAACCTTGTTTACACACTTATGGCCCAACAATATTCCAAAAGGTGTCCCAAAAATGAATTTTTTGATATTCAATCATATCTGACATTGCCTGCATCTTTCCAACATTATATTTAATACTTATACATGGTCCTTTATCAGACTATATACAGTCCAGTCATCCAAATATACTTCTAGAAAGTGATGTATGAATTCCTTGGAAGAAGTTATGACTACTCTTGAAAAAATAGTTGGTGCATTCTTCAGCCCAAAAGGCATGACTGTATATTGGTAGGATCCCCATTCTATAGTAAAAGTAGTCTTATACTTATCTTTTGGAGCTATTTCTATCTTATGGTAACCTGAGAATCCATCTGTAAATGAATATGCTTCCTATCCTCCCACATTCTCTAAGACCTCATTTGTGAAAGGGGTAGGAAAAGGATCATGTAAGAAAGCATCATTCAATTTTCTCAAATCTACACAGATCCTTATCCCCCCTTGTTTCTTTTCTTGGACTACCATAGGGCTTATCCATTCAGATTCCTCTATTGGTTCTATGCTACCAGCTTCCAAAATTTTGCTAGTTTTTGCTTTCACTTTCTTCTTATATACTGGATTTAGTGTGTAAGGTCTCTCCCTGACAAGTCTTGCCTCAGGTTTGAGAGGTATTTTCATCTTTCCTAAATCTCCTGTTATGCCTTTCAACTCTGTAAAGTTTGTTGGAAACAAGTCATTGTATTCACGCAGTAACTCTGTTATTCTTTCTACAGTTTGTTCATCCCAATAGTCTCCAATAGTTTCCATTTTAGGATTGTCAGTTGTCCCAATGTTGACTTTATTCACTTTGATTGGTGCAAAAAATAATTTTGACTCCAGAGATGGACCTTCCACCTCTCTTTCTCCTTCACTTTATGTAATATGAATGTTTCACAGATCATCTTCATCTGATGCTTCATCTTCAACATGATAGCATGACAATAGTTCTTTGATTGTTTGTATGTTTTGTTGTTGATACTCTGTCATGGTTTCAACCTCTAATTCATCAATAAATATCACACATCCTATATGTTTCAGTATTGAATCAATGTTTGGGGTTATCATGTTCAAATGATAAAGTTACTACAAAGTTCTGTTGTAATTTTGTCCATTCTATAGTACCTCTGCACATCTCTTAGTCTACATACCAGTTCTATGGGATTCCTTCTAATGTATGGATTGAAGTGATGAGGCCATTCCTTTGGAGGTGTCATCCTCCATTGTGTTCTGCACTTCTCCAAATGTTTTGTTGGTTTTCCTTGTCCATCATACTTTTTCATTTGATTTCTCCCTTGCTCTGAGCCAAATCTAATGCACAGTAATCACTTACATTAGTACCAATCCTGAATTGTTTCTTTGTTTCCACCCCACCATATTCCAGGTGTGGCCTTGATTGAAATATCTAGGGCTAAGAGCCTTTGATTTTCTACTACTTTTTCTTCATATTTTGTTAAAAATTCCTCTAAATCATTTACCCCATGAAAATTGGGAGGTTCCCCTATCTCTGTACCAACACATCTTACTGCGCGGTCTATTCTTGTGCACCTTCTTGTGGAAAATTCATGTATTCATTGTTTCCAATTCTCCAAACCTATATCTGAGTCAGAAGCACATGATGTGATTCTTCTCCAGTTGAGTACCCCATCTTCATTTGGGTTAACATAATATTCTTTGCGCGTGGTGGTTATGTACAATTGGTTTATTTCCTCCATATTTAAACAGGTGGGTTATACAAACCTTTCTCCCTCTGAAGGGTATAATGCTGAAATGAATCTATATTCACCTGATTAAAATGTCATTTTATTTGTCTTCAAGTTGATTATGGCCTGGTTATCAAATTCCCAATCCAATCCAAGCAATGTTGTATAAGGTGTTGTTCCATATACTATCTTTATTAATTTAAAATCTGACTTAGTGCGCACTCCATCCAAATCTACTGTCACACCTTTAAGCCTTCCAATTGGTAGAACTCTGTGTTGATTTTCTAATTTAAATTGGATAGGAAAATAGCCTAGTCTGGGTTCTCCCATACACCTCCATGTCTTCTTAGGTAAATCATTTACTTCCAATCCTAAGTCCAGTATAATATCCCCCATATTGAAATCCCTAATATTAGAATTAAGTTTGAATTCCATGCTTGTCCTCCTTCTTGTATGGAGGTGATTGACTATTTTCTGCTCTAATTTCCCTTCTACCTCTGTGTTAAATATTTCTATCATATTTTGTAATATTTTGACAGATGATGGATCCTTTAATAACTTAACACATGATTTCTCTACAATTTGTGCTTCACTGGTGTGGTCCATTGAGGAAGGAATCTCGTACATAGGAGAGTTATGATTTTGTTGCACAACTGATGTAGACACAATATTATGCTTGATAAATTGATTTCTTGCGTCCTTGAATGTCTCCTTTTCTTTTCGCGCATCAAATTGATTCTGTAGTTCAATATTTTTCTTCACCCATTGGTGTTGCGCTAGGTGTTTTCTTACTGCATCAGGTCCTATCTTAGCTCCTTCGCGTGTGACTATATTGATGTTTCTTCCATCATCCCTGGGTTCTGAAAAAATCCATTGTATGTTCTGGTTTTTATGGTTCCTTTTTTCTTAGATATTCCCCAAGAGTGTTGTACAATATTTTGTATCATGGTCTATTACGTGACAATACATGCATGTCGTTGGTGCAAGTGGGCATTCCCTTTCATAATGTCATGGTTGTTGGAATTCATGGCACGCTATTAGACCTCTACCTCTTCCAAATCCTCTTCTACCTTGTCCTCCACCTCTGTATCCAGTTTGATATCCTCGCGGTGCATTGTACTGAGGTACCAGGTTATACTATGCGGGGTTATATTGTGGTTTCACAGTGTTGTATTGTAGCTGTGCAATGTTATACTGTAGTTGTGCATTGTTGTATGGAGGTGGTACCTGGTTGAACTAAGGTGCAATTTTCCCTGTCATCATTTTTTCTTACACCCTATAAGTATCTGAAGTTCTTTCTCTCATCATCTCCATCGTCCTACAATCTTTATCATCATGACCCACTGACTTGCAAAACTTGCATTATGAACTCTTGGGTATTGTCTAATACTTCTGCATCATTGGACAATGATATGGATTGTGCTCGTGCATTTTACAAATATCGCACCCTAGTCCTCCTATTGGAAAAGGATTCGGCACTCATGTTTCCATATACTACGTGAAAGTTGGACATTCATTCTTATGGTGTCTTTTTTTCCTGCATGAGGTACACCAAACAACTTCTCTTTTCTCTTTTCCTTTATTCTGGTTGAGTTGAAATATTAGGTTCTTCAGGTCCTCCTTCATATCCTCTATTGTTAGATTTGTCTTCTGATATTGGTTCTCTTCCACCTGTAAGGATGTCTGCAAAGCCTCTACCTAGGTTTGGAACTTTTGTTTTCTTAAAGGGTATTACAAATGTGGTAATAGTGAGTTCACAAATAAGTGTCTATGTTGCATGTTGTTCATTACATACTTCAACTTACCTTTGAGACGCTTAAACCTATGATCAATCTCCCAAACAAACTCACTTGGTTTCTACCTGATTTTAATCATCTCATTCATGTACTGCTATTCTGAGATAGGATACTGAAATTCATTTATCAGTAGCTTCTTCACCTCTGCAATAGTCCTTGTTACTCCTGGTGGACTGTTTATAGCTAAGCTCATGTACCAATCCACTGGGCAGTCTCTTAGCGTGATAGCTAACTACGTAATTTTTTTATCCTCATCTATGATCTTCTTTGCTTCCCATATCTTCTCATAGATGAATATATTCTTTTCAGGGTCCTTTGTTGCCTCTCCCCAAAATTATGGTAACCTGATGGTGGGATCATGTCCTCCAATTCTGAATGGTGTTGAACTACTACATCCACTCATTGTATATATGTGACTAATACTTCCTGAATTGGCTCCCCCAGTTGATGCTCATTTACTATATCGTTGTCTTTTTCGTTCCTCTACCACTAAAATTCGGTTGTCTATATGTTGGTATTATTTTTGGTGTACTAGTCGCACATGGGGTTATGGGTTCCACATTGACATTAATATGTATTGGCATTCTGCCTTATGTTCCTGCCCTTGGAACTCCTTTTTTCCTTTCATATGTTACGCACAATATTTCCTCAATATAATCCACAACCCGAAGATCCTCTACCTCTTCTTCACCACTTTCCAAGCCCTCTCTATCAGTTATGGCTCTCTTCTTATTATTCATCTTATATTGGTAGGGTGCTCCATTGCGCGTCTTTTTAGATGTTTCCATTATCTTCTTTATCTGGTCTTCCTCCATCATGATTCGGTCCATGACCTCCTTATTATTTCCTGTATCCATCTCTTCCTCCATTTATCCACCTCTTGTCGGTGCTTCCCCCCTTCCCCCATGCACAGAGGGAATTTTAGTTGTCTAGTTCCATGGTCATCACATTGTTTTTATACAATAAAATCTTGATTGAAGTGTACAACGTTCTGATATACCTAACTCTATATCCTTTTAGAAACTACTTCTCTCTTGCGTTGTAAGATTTCATGGTATCTACTGCAAATTCAGTGATAAAGCCTGCAACAATATTGTCTAACCAGAAATCTATTGTGTGTGTAAATGTTTTGTTAACTTGTTGTAACTACACGATCTCCATAGGATTCCACTCCAGTTGTCTGATTTTATTTTTAGGGTGGTTTTATTTTAAACTCAATAGCCACTCCTGCAACAAATGCGGAAAATCACAGAAAAATACCTCATGCACGTTGCTAACCATGAATTTTTCCAGATATTTGTGTGGTGTTATCTTAGGTATTATGTTATCCTTCTTTGAAAACTCAATTTCCTTTATTTTCAACAATATTTTGATCTCCTCCTTCGTTAGATTTCATGGCCTGAACATTCCTTTTTATACCTTCATTATCCACATGATTCTTCTACGAATCTCATCCACTCAATCCCATGCACTTCTAGCCGACAACAAAACCATTTGTTGGTTTATATTTCTCTCTTCTCCTTCTTGGTTTGACCCAGGTTCAAATCTGATCAAGGTTCCAAAAAAACCCTATAAAAATATCGGCCCTCCTGGTAAACCAAAAGGAAACACAACACACATAGTGCATTGCACAGTCTCACCTGAGATAGCTTTATGGGTGACTACAAATCTCAATTTCTTGTAGTCTAGGAAGGAGTGGGGATCTGTGATTGTATTTGATCTTCTTCGATCCTTAATATTATTATTCCTTCTATTATTCCTAAGATTCATTCATCTTTAGTTCATGCATGCATTCTAACATATTTATCTTAACCATTCATCCATTCATTCATAAACTAATTACAAACATAAGTAAACATGCCATAAACATTACAGATAACACATATTTTACCATGGTTCACCCCCTCCTGGGTTGCATTCCAAAAGATCTATCTTCTCTGCTCTTTTATTAAGTTTTCTGCAAAATATGGCACTGCGTGCACTACATCTCCAATCATACAAGTATCATGAGGTTAAGGAACCTCTGTGAGGTGGAATATATCACACCAGGCTCCTCAACATGTGATCTAACTCTCAAGATATAGCTACTTGACTCTTCTACAACTCAACAACTCTTACACTTCTCTTTACAACACAAAATAGAACTAATATTTGAACTGCACTCAAAATCGAACCTTGACCTAGACCTCTTAGGTTTTATTTATACTATTTTACAAGCTTATTAGCCGTTACAATCTCTACCAAAAACCTAACCCTAACATGGTTAGGTTTTCTTTCTTGCACGCCTTGCATGTTTTCCTCCTTTGCATGTTGATTTTCCTCACACGTGTTTCTTTTCCTGCCAGATGTTCTTCTCCAAAATTAGGCCTTTCCTTACCAAAATTGGGTATTTCCTCAAAATAGGCTTGTGCCCAACATCAGTTTACTCTCATAATTGTTGGTTTGTGTCTAGGTCACTCTAAACCACCACTATGGCACATTGGCTTCTCCTCCATGCACATTAGTTGAGTTATACAGAGTATATCGTGTGTAAATTATCATTCATTCATTTGGTTAATAATAATTCTTCCATTTTTTCTCTCCTACTTCTCTTTTCTCATATTTTCTCTGAAAATTGTGTATTTCATTTGCTAGACAGATCTATTATGTGCAGGTTCAACACATTCACAGAAAGCAATTGAGCCATTACCATTTGGAAAGGAGGTATGCAGGTTAATCTAAGTAACAATTTCATCCTACATGATGGAACTAAAGAGTAAGGTCAAATGCTATTCAAATTTGTTTATATCCAAACATGCTCACAATGTATTGCTAAGAAGCAAGTGTGTAAGGGATCCCTTGTGTGTTTTAAAATTGAAACCTTCATGAAATGGTTTTTCAATTTGGATATTTTGAGTTGGATACATACACAAAAATCGCTTCCATAGTTTAGATTTTTAAAATGGAGTGGCTGGAGTAGTTGAGCACTCATTGTTTCTTGTTATATATGTGGAATATTATACAATTGATACCTCAATGGCACAATTCAACTTGTTATATTGTTCCTTTTTAGTTTGTCAAATTGTTGTCTCTTTTTCTCTAAGTCATTTTTGAGAAAATAGTTGAAAGTTTGTAAAAAGGGATCTTTGTCTTCTCATTGAAAAGGATAAACAATGTCATATGGAAAAGTTTGAAGGATTAAAAATTGCAACAAACATAGATATTAATACCATTGAAGGCTTCCATTTTTAATGTTCTTGCAAGAAATATAGCCATAATAAAACAATTTTCTTTTGGCTCTTGTTCTTGACCACCCCAAAATGGAATAAGGGGGTCTAAGGAACTTTTTTGTGTTTGTGTGCGTATCTTTGTCTATGATAATGTATTTTCATACTGATCTATATTTTAAGTGAATTTTATGCATTCAACATTCTTCCACAATCTCATGCAATCAAAGGAAAACAAACCTTACGTACAAATTAAAGGAAATCACGACACTCGATTAAGCATCATCAATCATTGAAAGAAATGGTAAAATCAAGCTAATAATCAAAGGAGAACTTTATGGAATCAACACATCATGAAGCATTGAAATTTAAAGATAAAAAATCAGCATTGGTTGTAACCTACAAATAGTATTTTTTTGTAAGTTTACTTGTATTTTTAAAATCAAGTTGAATTGTACTTATTGGGTTCATTCTCAGTTGAACCCAACACCCTCCAATTTTCGAGTCTAAAATGAATTGGTTGAATCATTGAATTGTATACAAGGTGGATTTGAAATAATCCATCTTTATTTTCAAGTCAATTATAATATGAACCTACCTACACAAGGAGGCCTCATTCAATCTCTAAAAATGGCTCAAAGTATGGAATTATTAGAGTTATTGACACTCTAATACCCATTGTTGTCGACAACACAATCTCAATCAACAAAGAAACTCTTAAATCAGTTCTAACTTGTTTAACATTTTTCAATCCAAAGTTAAACTTCTTTAGATTCGGTTATAGCTTGTTCACAATGAACTCCAGCTAAAGTATGTTCAACATTTTGAACTAGTCCTTGTTCAAAACAACCCACTTTTTGAATTTGATAGTGATTCCAACTCGGTGAAACATCTTCAGATGTAGTTTCAGATGAGGATGAATTTATTCATGAATGGGTTCAACATACTCTTTCCAATCCCATTATCAAACCTTAGTAAGAAATCATAAACAAAAAACACAGATGAGGACTTGGATATGATAAGGAAGTAACCTTTCATTTTCCATATTATTCCATACCAATCCACTTCAACAATGTAGGATCCTTCAAGAAATTTCAATTTCACGTGTTCTAGTTTAGCATCACAATACTAAGTTCCAACATTGTCATTGAGTTGGTCATATGGATTACCAATGTTTTGATTGTTGTCCTTGTTAGCATTGTGGAGAGCATGATCATTCATTGATCTGGATTTATGAGCAGAATGAAATCAGACACAGATCTATAATTAATATATATATATATATATACAAAGAAAAATAACAGATATACAATGAAACTTAACTTCTATTCAATAAAGAAATCTGTTGAAATTGTAAAATGCAGAATGAAACAATCTTGCTCAAATGGTGGTAGCTAATCTCTGAGAATAGATGCAGCGGCTACGTGCATTCTCCTGATCACATTAAAATGAGGCCTCCGGACCTTTTTAGCATCAAGAAGTAATCAGAAATCCCTAGACATCCAAAATCCTAACCCTAGGAGACGAAGCACCAAAATTCATGTGAGCCCTGATGGGGTAAGTTGGTACATCAACTTCTCGGGGTCGTAACTTTTGCATACGATCTATGTTTTAGGCGCATGATAGCCCATTGGAAAGGTCTATATGAGGGCTAAAATTTTTATCATCACAATTTGACATGTTATACAATGTGACTATGGTGGGCCCAAAAAGCGTTGTTTATGGCCTCAAAATGACTATGGAAGTTTAGGACCTGAAAAGCTAGAAAAAAACTGCCAAGATGAAAATTTCATGTGAGCCAATTGGAAGACATGGGTGGCCACTGATATCCACTTGGAAAAATAATCCTCCATTAGGAAGCTATGGTATCCATTGTTTTATCACATAAACTTGTCAGAGTCTTGTGAATCTAGGGTTTTTGTCTAATTCTATAATTTTGCCTGTCTCTCCTCCTTTTGCAGACCCAATCGTAAGGTTTTTTACTTTTGGCTTATAGTTTTATTATTTTCCCTGCCTGAGAGGTGTCGGCCCCAAGCCTTTATGTTTTCTCTAAGGTCAGAAACTTATCCCTTCTTGTCTCTGTCACTGATCCTTTTTCCTTCCTGAGCCCTCATTCATCCAAGTATTTGTTTACAGAGGCCACAACCATAAGCACAAGCGCAACACTTAGAGCGGTTTGATATGGACCTAAATCAAGCAAGCGAGCAAGTTCAGTTTGGCGAAGGAAATTTCATTTCAAATTTCAGAGATTAACGGAAAATTATAAGCGTGGGAATCGGGAGTTCAGAATGTTGTTGAAGTTGTTTGTAAAAGACCTAATCCCCGAAACCAAAAATTAGCAGGAGTCATCCGATCCGGTAGGACGTGTGGCACCAGAGTTGAACCATGGAGAAATTCATTTCGGGAAAACCGAAGTAACGAGTGTGCAGATTCCCTGAATCCCTAAATTTCAAGGTCCCAAAATGTCGATATTCATATGGGTCATCTGATCCAGCAGGGGCATGTGGCACCTGATCCAAGAAATCGCGATTTCATGACTTGGAGGTTTGAGCATGGAGCACGACACAAAGTTGCGAAACACAAAATCACGAAGTGCCTGGGAATTGGGCCCATGGTCACTGCCCACAATCATATGGAAAGTGGGGCTATAAAGAAGGGCATGCACCTATTGGGTGGATGAAAACTAAGGTTATTTTGGGAGAAAATAATGGTCATCAAATTTTAAGTAGGTCTGACCATCGATCTGGATGGGTCATTTCGCAAGTTCAAGTATAGGGATATTTGGAATCGAGTGGAGTGAAGATTCCCGACATGCGAAGTCCTGAAATTTCACAAAAAATAAGCCCCATGTCATGACCTGAGGTCACATGAAGCAATGGGGAGGAGCCACTCCAGAAGTCGAGGGCATCCGTATTTTCACAGAAGAATATCTATGTGGTAAGAAGGTGTCGGGATTGACTTGAAGGAGTCGTGAACATCTCCTGGAACATTCATGGGTGTTAGGTTTCATCTCGATCCTGATGAAACTAGTTAATGGAAATCGGGAAGGTGGTTGAAACCTTGTTTCACCCCATAAATGGAAAGCATGGAAAAGCTGGTCGTGGAGGCAGAGTGTCAACCCAAAGTTCCCCTGTCAACAAATTCTCCTGCAAAGCCCATACTGGTCTGAGATTGTGTCTGAAAGAAGAAAGCAGGTGTAGACTGGCAGAAGAGACACAAACACAAAGCTTTGATTGCATTAGCCAGGTCACACTCTTGGTGATGGAAGGTTGTTCTGAGTACAAATACTCAGTTTTAATATTTTGTTAAGGTCGATGGTTGAGCTAAGCTCCCATATTGTAAAGTTTTAATGAAGCCTCTGGTTCTCTGGTTATGTGTTTCCATTTGAGACTTCTTGTTTAATGACAGTCAAGTTTCTTGATCCGTCTCTTTTTCTTCTGATATTGAAGACTCGGGCATGGGTGATCTAGTCGAGTTGTTGTGACTGTATTGTATTGTATGTTTGACTGCAATATTGTTATGATATTTTCAGTTTCTTTAAGTTTTGGGTTCAAGAGGATATTGTATTCGAATCTTTTCCTCCTTAGGCTACTGGAAGACCCGATGTCCATAGAATACCTCTATATTTCCTCACCATTTCTTCCCCCTACTCACCCTTTACTACAAATTATTGATTGAATTTAAATCAAGACCTCACTTTCTCATGCATTGCCTGGTCCATATTTCTGAGTTAAAGTGATATTTTCTTGAGTCTATGCCCATTTGACCCCCTTTAATTTATTCATTATGACATAAAAATTGATGGGTACTAGGCTTAACTATGTCGCAATCCATAGGTGACTTCCAGTGCTAACACATTGCATTGATTTCCCCCATCAGACGAGGAAACTTCTACTTAATTTGGCCTCAGGTGAGCCACTTGCCTTGGTGTAGGAATTTCCCTGCTTTGACAACACGATACAAATGAATCTTTTGTTGGTGAGTAACCTTGACCTATGTGTCCACGATCAGATCAGTGGATGCCTATTCCATGTATTCATGGTTGAGATTGGTTGGTTTCAATTGTTCTTCTATCTATGAGGTATCCAATAATGGTGGAAAGTATGGTCGAAGGAGGTCCACATTAAACATTGGGTGAAAACCAAGGAGGGGAGGAGTGTTGAGCTCAAAATCATTGTCAACCATAGCCTTGGTTATGGTGTAAGGTCCATAGCGGAGTGGACAAATCTTCTGATGGGGTCCTTTAAGGCCTTCTTTCTGCAAATGAAACCAAAGTTTATCTCCCACCTGAAACATGTGTGGCACCCGGTGTTGATCATGGAATTGCTTGTACTTGGAATAGGACTTCTGAAAAATATCCTAAACCTATTGGTGGATGTGTTGGATTTATTCAATGAACCAGGTGGCTTTGTCGACTTTTCTTTGAACATGGGATGATTCTTCTTGTGTGGACGCAAGGGGTAGTGCAACATCCATGGGACCCAAGGGTTGAAATCCCAACCCTACCTGAAAGGGGTTGTGGTCAGTTGAGCTATGTATGGCTATGTTGTAATTGTGTTGAACATAGGGAAGAATCTCATCCCATGTGCATGGATTATTAGAATTGTACATGCGCAAGATATGCATGATCATCCTATTGACGACCTCAATTTTTCCATCCATTTGGGGGTGGAAGGTCGTGGATTTGGTAAGCTTGGTGTCCAGTCGCAACTAGAGGCTCAACCAGAATGTGATGAGGAACTGAATGTCTCGATCTAAGATGATTGTTTTTCGTATCCAAAAATGTACCCACACTCGTTCGAATAAGATCTTAGCAGTTGCATCTGTTGTGATTCTCTTATTGTAGGCAACCAGAATCACAATCTTGGAAAATTGATCAACCACCACAAAACACAATCATTTATCTTCTTCATTGAAGGAATTCCCAACATGTAGTCCATCAAGATGGATTCCTAGGGAACTTTGGGTGTAGGAAGAGGGGTGTACATGCCTTGTTTCTTAATGGTCAGTTTGGCAATGGTGCGGGTCATGCAAGATCTGATATACTTGCTAACATCGTGTCAGAGTTTCTTCTAATAGAATTGTTGTTGCAACATTGCCACTTTCTTTTCTATGTCGAAGTGTCCTGCCACCTGACTATAGTGAGCTTCCCAAATTAACTTCACTCACTCACTTGATGGGATGCAGAGATGGCCCAGATGGCACAACAATTCATCCTGAAGCTGGAAATCAGTGACGGTTGTGTTTGTGCCCACCATATTGTAGGTAGTGGCGAATTCAATATCACTCTTGTAGAGTTGGTGCCAACCATAGGTCTCATGTCTACGGGAGTGTAGCACTGTGGTTAATTCTGCAAGTGGAGGTTGACTGAGGCAGTCAACAATGTGGTTAGTGTTCCATGTCTTATGCTTGATGTTGAGATGAAACTACTACAAGTATGTGGACCACTTCTGATGGAGGCCATTCTACAATTTTTCTTGTGTCTACATGAATTGTAGAGGCTTATGATCAATGTGGATGATTGTCTCCTTCCCAAGAATTTAATGCCTCCACTGGAGGTAGTCTTGTACAATGGATTACATTTCTTTATCATAAGTGTGGTACTTTCGGATGATATCTGATATTGTCTTACTAGCATAGGCCATGGGATGTCCATGTT
Source organism: Picea engelmannii (assembly GCA_009831015.1). Lineage (NCBI taxonomy): Eukaryota > Viridiplantae > Streptophyta > Pinopsida > Pinales > Pinaceae > Picea > Picea engelmannii. The sequence goes on from ML800172.1 coordinate 326,975, forward strand.
GAGTGAGAATTGCACCCACAACATAGTTTGAAGCATCTGTCTCAATCTCAAAAAAAAAATCATGTCGAGGAATGAGAGCATGGGGGTTGAGCACAAGTGCTACTTCAAATCATCGAACACTTTATGTTAGGACTAGCCCCACATGAACTTTTCCTTGCCCCCACCCTTGGTCACTTGGCTAAGGGCCCATGCAATTTGGGAGAATCCCAACACGAACCTCCGATAGAAATTAGCAAGGCCTAAGAAGCTCTGAAGCTCATTGACTGTGGTCGCGGTTGTGTTGGTGTAATTATATGCATAATATATTACCAAACATAAATTGTCGACTGAAATACGTAATCAACAGAGTTGTTACACTATATGTGTTGGAAATAGGTGTTTTACTATGTCTGATGAGTATATCCTACATAATAAAACACTTTCAAACCAAATACTCTATTTTCACACTTTTCAAATAACACTTTCCACACATTTCAAAAATCAAAAATCAAGAACTCATAAACAAGCACATGATATAAAGTCCTTGCTCAGGTGATGAATCTATTCATTGATGGCTCATGAAATGGAAAGATGAACTTTGACTTGATCTCCTGGAGAAACTACATTAACAACAATTAACACTCTACATACTCTTAAAATGAAACTCAATCAATCTTAAAAGAAATACCAGGAAGAGTAAAACACTCCATTATAGGTGCATGTAGGGTGAGAGATAGAGGTTTTGACTATTCCTATATTTTCAAGATATAACTCAATCAATTCTGGAAGAAAACTCTAATTGTGATGGATCACTCCATTACAGGCTCATGTATGATGAAAGATAGAGACTCCATTTGTTCATAGCTTTGTAAGGTACAACAAGCATTTAATAAGTTCAATATAGCAAATGATACTCACATAAAAATAAAAATTAACTACTCTTAAATCGTTGCACTCATACTATACATAAAACTCTTACTCACTCAAATTCATCACACATATATATTGCATTTTTGTCAAATGTATCACTGAGATATAACATGACTGAATTTTAAATGTTATGATTAAGTACATAATTACACTCTTCACACACACACACACACACACAAGTCCAAAATTATAATTACAACTAAAATACAATGAATCTTACCTTGATTGGGTCGGTGGGCCCTTGTCGTACCAACAAGGAAGCTTAAGAAAGAATTACAGAGAAAAAGATTTGAACATACACATGAAATCCATGAATTGCAACTTATATCATTACTTCATAAAAACAGAGTACAATCAATAGTCTTCAAAAATAAAACCTACATCATAACAATTCCTTCCCCTTCCTCAAACCTATGAGGTCTTATTTATACATAAAATCCATGGAGGAATGGATAAAACCAAATCCCCAAACTCAGAAAACAATTTTTACAATTTTAGGATAAATCTCAAAAATCTGGGTTTTCATCAATTTGGGTAGATTCAAGTTAGAGATCCACCCATATATTCTAAAACAATTCAAATTTTGGAAAAGTGCTATAGACTTACTCAATTTTCCACATTCGAGACAAAACCCATATTGTAGAATTTCTAGATCTGATACTATATGCACAGAAATTGAGGCGCAAGTTGGCAGTTTGAAATTTTTGCTAATTTTTGCATAATCATTCCCCCTGAGATGGAAGTCCACACGTGTGATCTGGGTGAATTATGAATCCCAAGTCCACATGTATACGTCGCTCTAGAAAAAACCCATGTCCCTGATTTTCCTCTAGAAACATTCCAAAATTTCGAACTATATCTGGTACCGGATGAGCTGAGTACTAGACGAATGTCGAAAAAGGTATCGGATGAATAGGGGTTGTTGTCATAATGTCTTCTTAGATCATTCAAAGTAATTAAAGAGATTTAAACATCAAATATTCAATCCAAATCATGAATAAATCATCATAAATCATGATTAAACATAAGTTACCTCATATATACACAATAATTACTAAAGGACATGTTTCTTGAGGAAAATAGCCAGAGAGTGCATATGTATTAGGAAAAATTGGTCAGGATATGGGACAAGATAAGGAAATTTGAGGTGACAAAAAGGAGGCTCAACATTTCCCCCATGCCTTATCCATTGCATGTCCTCATGCAAAAATGATCTTCAAAATTTCAAAATTGATGGTACTACTCACTCGATCAAGCATTCTCTGGAGTTCCACCCTTCTTAATCTCTTTAAGTTCTCTTTTAAGTAACCTTCTATGCAATATGAACCTCCCGGCATCTACTTCACACTTCTTACCCATGGAAAAGTAGTTATGATGGAAAAGTGGAGTCATGAATAATAGATTAGATATGTTAGTGATTTGACATTAAGTGTTATCCAATCTATTGTGGATCATAATTAGGAGAAAGAGATGGGTGTGACTCTAATATGATTATAGGATAGTGGCCAATATTTTTCATAATGACTTTGATTAATAGGACCCCTACCTAGATTACCTTTAAAATAAAAGTGATATAATCATAGTTTAGATCCCATTTGAAGAGAGGAACACATAAAAGAATACATCCCAAGATGATTAACTCGTCTCTTATCCAAGTTTATAGAGATAAAGCTCTTCTTGCTTAGGTAGGTTGAATTACATATATTGAGGGTCTCACTTTCATGAAAACCTATTTATTTTAAATATAGAACCCTAAAATGGATACTTGAAGGTTCTTAATAACATCATCTGAGAGATATAAAGGTCATCTCCTAGCCTTGATTTGATAATGATAGCTTCATAATGACACCCAAGAGTTTTTGTTCAGTTTTAGGTGTGCCAATTTATGTTTTTAAACTCCCTTTACCTAGCATAGCCCTGCTGCAAGCAGGCTTGTTCAGTACCCCGACGGGTTTACCTTAGTACCATACAAGCATGGCCCCGCTGCCAGCAGGCCTATTCAGTACCTCAACGGGTTTACTTGTACTTCCTGATACTTCCATTTTATTATATTACTCAAAATATTTAGAATGATGTATATTGTTCATTGACAACTTTAGAGTATAAGGAAGGTAGGTTGTACGAGAGTGTTTTAGATTTATTAGGCACATAATTAATTGCTTGCAATTATCCCAAGGGTGATGTCATCCACATTAGCATTAAATATCAGTTATTCAATGTATAATGGAACATCTCAGATAATGACTAAGAGGTCCCTCTAGTTAATCCTATTATGGTTCTCATGAAATTTCATTGAGGTTTTACAGGGGTGGTCGACCACATGAGGTTTTCATCAATACCTCCCAAGAGAAAATTGTAAAGATAAACTTGTTTAAGAACTTGTTAAATCAACTAGGTTAGTATTAGACATAATGGTTGATCTAAAAATGAAGAAGACTTGTATTCTTGAAAATATTTGCAAGTTAAATTTATGTGTTAAAATGCAAATGGATCAACTTTGCAACACAACTTTAATAGGATTTACTCATTCAAGATGCATATAAACAACAGCATAATCAATGAACAGAAAACACATAACACAACAAATGATAAAGGAGTTCACCCCTCTCTTGGGCTACATCTCTTGGTCCAGCTTCCAATGGATCATTTGTATTATTTGCTCAAAGTGCTCAAATATGTGCTTTACAATGCTCAAAATGCCAAATAGACTGCTCCAATGGCTTCAGAACGTCCAAAAACCCCTAGCTGGGCTTTTTTGGCACCTCATTTAGCCAAAAATTGAAGTAGATAGGCTTCCTAGAAGTCTTCCCTTCAAGCTTGTTGTCTTTGCATCTACAAAACGCACCTCTCTTGTCTCAACCTAGCCCACACACAATTTAAAGCATAAAAACTTGGCACCAGGTGAAACTGTACAACCGGTCCAAACTGTCGAATAGTTACACGTCGACCCTAACTACCAAGGCCCGTGGGCACATGGTCGTCACATGACCGCGCGCTATACAACAGGGCTTAAGTTTTTAAAACCGTTGATAACCGTAACGTTAAAACCGTGCGCATATATATGTTGGTCACATGGCATACCAAACCGCGCATTATTCAAATGGTTATAACATAGTTACGGTGGGTCTAACCACCGTAGCTCCGATCGCATACAATATAACATATAACCACAGGTCGGGGCTTAGCCCCGACCCGGTCCATGCCCAAACATACATTTAAACGATGTTAAATACAATACAATGCATATATATAACAAGGAATGTGTGTGGGCACGCCGGTTGGGTGGCCTTTCCCAAAGCTTTACCCTGCCCCAGAGGTCACGGGGTCGACTCCTGCTGAGTGCAAAGATTTTAACCAACAAACAGGTGACATGTGGCAGCCATTGATTGGGCCACGTGTCGCCATCCC
>ML800172.1:353930-392831 GCA_009831015.1 Picea engelmannii
TTTACTTATGGTTTAATTGCAATATTATTATTCTTAATGGAATGTTAAAACTAGTTGAACTGCAATGGTAATTAGTGGTTTAATTACAACTGTTCATACTATTAATGGAATATTAATTCTAGCGGAATTGAATGTTAGAAATTTTCGCTTATTGTTTAATTGCAAATTATCATTATTTAATGGAATGCTAATACTAGTTGAATGGCAACATTACGTAGTCGTTCATTTGCAACAGTTCATAATATTAATGGAATATTAATGATGGAGGAATTGCGAGGTTAAGTAATTGTTAAATCGGATTATTAATATTATTCACTGGAAATGTTAATTCTAGTTGAATTGTCGTATTAAGTATTTGTTTAATTGAGCTATTAACATTATTTATTGAAATGGTAATGCTGATAGAATTGCAATGATTAGTAATTGTTACTCATTGTGTAGTTGCGATATTATTATTATTTAATGGAATGTTCATTTTAGTTGAAATTCCATGCTAAGTAGTGGGTTTAATTGCCATATTCATATTAGTGATGGAATGTTAAAGTTCGTTTAATGGTAATATGAATATTATTAATTGAAATGATTAATGTGGGTTGAGTTGCAATGTTGAAGTAATTGTTCCAATTGCAATGTTAATGGGGATGCCTAAGTTGCGAGGTTAATTTTTRTTAAYTGAATGYTRGTGATGATGTTTATTAATAATATTGTTTTAGATCGCAATGTTATTGTTGGCTTAATTGAAATGTCGAAGATGATGTTGGATTGTCATGCTACTGATGTTTAATGGAAATGCCAATGGCGAGGTTTAATTTGCAAGGCTATTATTTGTACGGTTATTAAATATGGTTTTAATTGGTAGGAAGGGAAAGATGATAGGGAGAGTGTAACATTCGTAGGTTTACCATAATATCATGCTCGCTTGTGGCGATTAATAGAAAAATGCAAGCGCTAGTGCTTACTGCTTGTCCCGGATTTGTAGTACTGGGTGGTATTGTTTTGCGTAGCATGTTCGTGTCGGGCGGGATATAGACTCCTCTTGCAGCTTAGTATTTATGTCTGTGTGAAATCTGGTGGAAGGAATCATGTGCCGTATCAAGAGTCTCGGGCTGTTTAAAGGCACAGTTCCACTCTTGCGACACTCTTTGAGCCGTATCAGTAGTCTCGGGCTGTTTAAAGGCACAGTTCCACTACTGCGACTCTACCTTTGGATCCTTTCATTCTGGGACAGTACTGTGCCTAACCCCTGGTTTTTGTCTCTGCCTACAGCCGTTAGTTTCCCGCCTCATGTCCGGGGCATTGGCTTCTTGTTGTCACTATGATATGTCGGGTCGTCTTGATTGTGTTTGTCTTACTTGCGTCCTGTTGGTTGAGTGTTGACGTAGAGTCGAGGGGGTTGTTTCTTCTACACACGCGCACACATGGTTAAAACAAAAAAAAAAATTCACCGATTGACTGAGTAGTTGTCCTTAGCTAGGAGGGTTGTTACTGGGTCTAACCATTGTAGCTCTGGTCGCATACAATATAACATATAACCACGGACCGGGGCTTAGCCCCGGCCCGGTCCACCCCCAAACATACATTTAAACGATGTTAAATACAATAGAATGCATATATATAACAAGGAACATGTGTGGGCACGCCGGTTGGGCAGCCTTTCCCAAAGCTTTACCCTGCCCCAGAGGTCACGGGGTCGACTCCTGCTGAGTGCAAAGATTTTAACCAAGAAACAGGTGACACGTGGTGGCCATTGATTGGGCCACATGTCGCCATCCCATTCACTGCCAAAAAACCATGTCACATGCCAATTGTCCAATAACTGTCTTCCACGTCATCGTCTGTACGAACTGTACAGTCAACATCCCTTTTTTGCCTATTTGCCATTTTGAACAGAACGTGATATCTCTCGCTCCTGACATTCGTTTGAACCCAAACGAGTTGTGTTGGGTTCGCAACGACGAGGCCTACGCTCTCGTTTGATTTGAAGTGATTTCGAGCACTTTGAATTTTTGAGCAAAATTTGATCCCCTGATCAATGGTGTCACCACTTTTCAATGGACATGTCAATTATTAATCACTTTTTCATTAATGATGAGGAAATAAAATAGGTGCACCCATTATCATATAGATTTAAATGTGAAAATATATCCTTAAAGGATAACAAGGATGATACATTTAGGGGTGAGTGTAACAATGTAGGAGGAAGATGTTCATGAGAGTAAAGAACAATTCAACACAAGACTTAAATGATACTTGATAGAAAGAACATGAAAAGATTAGCCCATACCTCCAATTACTTGAACTGAAAAAAATGTTAAGTACAGGACAAAGATCATATCACTTTGGCATCAGTACCAGGTTGGTAACTGGTATCGGAACATGTTTCTACAGTACCAGAATATATAGTACTGGAACAGCACAGTATTGAAACATGACAGTACCGGAACAAGATTATGTAGTACCAGAATAGGATTCTGCAGTACTAGAACATAACAGTACCGTAACAGGATAGTACAAGAACATGATTCGACAGTACCAAAACATGTCTTTATGGTCTTCAAACTAGAATTTGCATACCTCACAGTGTGACTGGAATACTCTGAGTTTCATTCTTATTTGTATTGTGGGCATAATTTTGTCGGTAACTAATGCAGAAATTTGTTACTGGGACTAGAATTCTAGAAATGACTATCAAATTCCAACACTCATCATGTTGATTTGGACTTGTTGACAGATGTTGAAAAGAATATGAAGGTCCCAACAACCACTCCTCCATGCTTGAGGTTTTGCATTCCCTCATGCACACAATGTGAGACTCTAAAAAAATAAGGAGGGTTGTTGAGAGGGATGCGAACAACTGCTAAAAACGAACCAATAGAACTAATTAAAAATATATTTTTATTCATGCTTACAAATAGAAAATTTAGGAAAAATGTCAAAAGTTGAACAATGCATACATTATTCATGATTTATTTGACCAAAAATTATTAGCTATGAATAAAATAGTATGGAATTTGTTGGATTACTGAGAGGGGGGGTGAATCAGTAATAGAGCAACCTAATCCTTTTTAAACATAAAATGCAAGTGTTATATCAATGTAGCATTATCATCCAATAGTTGTAGAGTAAATAAGAAATGAACAAATGAGAAATCATACACATACACAATACACCAGTGTTTTTATGTGGAAACCCAAAGCAGGAGAAAACCACGAAAATGTTTTTTCTTATATGTCTTTAAGAATTACATTCATTGGAAGCACCAACTTCCTTTGTTTTCCAGCTGCAATTGGAAGGAGACTCCAACCCCCTAGTTTCTTAGGCTACAACCTGAGGGAATCTCCAAATCTCCAATTCTCTATCTACAACCAGAAGGAGGCTACAACCCCCTATGTTCTCCTGCTACAACCAGAAGGTGGCTACAACCACCTGTCCTTGCCCCATCCAATCGCCCTGTCATAGAAGTAGAATGATGGAACCACTGTCACACTATCACTGTGAGATATACTGTTGTAAACCTGTACCAATCAACCTGCACCAAACAACATGTAACAACCCGTAGTCAACCTATACCATAAAAAAATGTATCAACCATGAACCAACCTGTACCTCAAATTATACCATCAACGAGTGCATCAACCATGCACCAAATATGTACCAATCATGCATCAAATACACATAAACTATGACTCATCAAGATGTACCAACATCATCAACTATACACCTCATGTATGTGTCAACTCATCAACTACTTGTCTCAACCATGTACCTCAACCAAAATCCCTCATCTATTTCATCATCCAAATCTGATTTGTAACTCTGCAATATACCTGGTGTATATGATCACATACTTGCAAACTTTCCTTAAATTTAACAACAAGAGACTAGCATTTTCATCAAACTTTACTTTAGTCTCACATGACTAATTTTGGATTTGTCAACAACCCTAACTTGAAATAATGATAACTATGTACCTATAATGAATAAAGATCTAAAAATAGTACACAATGTTCTTCAATTTCTTTTATGCAATTCCTCCAAGTTTCACTGCTTGGAAACTCTCAGAAAAAAGAGTTATAGAAAAAATGGCATACCTTGTTGAATTATGGCTTATTCTAGAGATCAAACTTATAGAGAATGACACACACATAATATTTGTTGTATAGATCTAAAAATGGTACAAAACATACTATAGACTGTACTCTAACCAATATATTTGGTCTTACTTAATTTGGATCTGTTATGAACAAGTTGTGACAGTTTTACCCAAAACACATGTTTTACACTAGTTTCAAGACTAGCCACAAACCCTATTTTCCACAGAGTGTAACTCCAAAAATAAAATGGCCCACAAGATTTGACTACTTTGACCTTCTGGGTCTTCTAGATGACTCATGAGGGTTCTCCAACTTCACATGGCCATAACTCTTTAACTATGAGGAGTTATGTGATGTTCCACATACCATTGGAAATGACATGACATGTACTATCCATCTAGAATAGTCTTACCTTCAAATATATTAAAACTCATACCATTATACATCAAACAGTATTGGATCCATTACCTAAACCTTTGTGCTACCAGAATTCGCTACCGGACTTTCTTCAAGGATTGACATAAATGACAACCAACCAAAATAATCAACAATATCCCCCTTTGGCATTGATGGAAACACTATGATGCAATATTGAATTAATATCACTCATGCTCCCCCTATGAGAATCGTTCCCTCTGGAACCATGCCTCTGTGCTCTTTCTCAATGGAAAAGGTATCCTTCCATCCGGGGTTGCTCCCCCTGACTGAACTCTTCCTGAAACTGATCTCCCAACCCGGAAATGTCCTCTTTATGGTGCTTACTCATGTAAATCTAAGACATATAATATTATCATTCAAAAGAATTCATTTTTCAATAGAAATTACTACGAGTCTCTGGCAAAGATACTCAAATAATTCCCTTGGAAGCAGTTTTGTAAAGATGTCTTCCACTTGTTCTTGTGTGCCCACATATTCAACTTTGATATTATTCTCTGCAATTTGTTCCCGTAGAAAGTGATACTTTATTGGAATGTGCTTCGTCTTGGAGTGCATCACCAGGTTCTTTGAGAATCATATTGATGGCGCTTGTATTATCAAAATAGATTGGAATGGGTTCATCATACTCAACCTATATATCTGCCAAATTTTGTTTCATCCATAGAACTTGAGTACAACATCCTGTTGTTGCAATATACTCTGCTTCGGTTTCAAATAAAGATATTGATGATTGTTTCTTTCTCAGCCAAGATACTAAACACTCACCCAAGTAGAATAGTTCTCCACTGGTGCTTCGTCGTTCATCAATGCAACCTACCCAATATGCATTTGTGTAGGCAATAAGTGATAGATCCTTTCCTTTTGGATACCATAATCCAAAATCTTATGTTCCTTTGAGATATCTAAAAATCCTCTTCACTGCTAATACATGTGATTCCTTTGGTGTTGCTTGAAATCATGCCACATGTCCAATTGTCTGCATTACATCTGGTCTGGATGTTGTCACATATAGTAAGCTACCAATCATTGACCTATATTTCCTCTGGTCTGTAGACTTTGAATCATCATCTTTGTTTAACTTGCAATTGGTTTTGATAGGAGTGGTAATCGGTTTGCAATCTTCCATTCCAAACCTATTTAGCATTTCTCAGATATACTTAGTTTGAGAAATAAAAATTCCTTGGTTTCTTTGACATATCTGAAGACCATGAAAGAAGGATAGTCTCTGAGTAATGACATTTCAAATTCATTCTGCATATCCTTTGCAAATTTTTGTCTTAACCCGTCATCAGTACTTCCAAAAATAATATCATCAACATAAACTTCAATTAATAAAATACTATCTTGAGATACCTTGATGTAGAGGTTGTTGTTTGCACTTCCTTTTTTGAACCCTACCTGTTGTAGATATTTATCTAGTCTAGAGTACCATGCTCTAAGAGCCTGTTTTAGACCATACAAGGCCTTCTTCAATTTACACACATAATCGGCGTTCTCTGACAACTAAAATCCTTTTGTTTGTTCAATGTAGACTTATTATTCAAGTTCCCTATTTAGAAAAGTTAATTTCACGTCCATCTGATACACTTTAATATTCTTGGAGCATGCATAAGATAAAAGAAATCGGATTGCTTCCATTCTAGAAACAGTGCAAATGTCTCTTCAAAGTCGATTCCTTCAACTTGTGTGTATCCTTTACATACCAATCTATCTTTGTTCCTTGTAACATGTCCATATTCAATCAATTTATTTATGAAAACCCACTTTGTGCCAATCACATTTTTATTATTTGGTCTTGGAACCGATTCTCAAGTCTCATTCTTCTCTATTTGATCCAATTCTTCATACATGGCCTTATTCCAGAATTCATCCTTGTTGGCCTCTTCAAAACTTCTTGTTTCAATCGTAGATAAGAGTTCTAGGTGCATTTGTTCTAGTGAACGGATTCCTCTTCTAGTCTCAACTCTTGCATCTTTGTTTCTGATAATCTGATCTGAAGGATGATTCTTCTATACTCACTTTCTAGGTGTCTTTGAAGAACTTGATGAACTTGCTCTTCTACTTCTGTCTGATCCTCTTCATCTCCCCCTTCTACTTCTTCTTCATCTTTTGCTTCTTCTTCATAAAGATGTTCCATTGATTCATTTCCTTCTTCCTTTAGTTATCGTCCAACTTTTTCATCAATTGTTACATTAATGTTTTCCACAACTTTGTTCAACCTTGGATTGTAACACTTGTATGCTTTCCTTGTACTTGAGTAACCAACAAGTATTCCTTTTTCCACACGAGATTCAAACTTTATCATTCTTCCATATTCTCTTTTGTTGTAGCATTTGCTTCCAAATACTCTAAAGTGTTTCACTTTTGTTGGTCTTCCTTTCCATATCTTGTAGGGAATTTTTTCATTGTTGTTTATGAGCATTAATTTGTTTTGAATGTGAAATATTGTATGCATTGCATGTATCAAAAAAATATCTGTCAATTTGGAATCCATTAGCATTGTTCGAGCCATTTCTTGTATTGTCATGTTCTTTCTTTCAGCAACTATATTTTGTTGAGGTGTCCTAGCAACGAAGAATTGCCTTTTTATTCCATGTCTGTTGCAGTAGTCCATAAATTCATTTGAAGTGAAATCTCTTCCATTATCATATCTCAAACATTTGATTTTTGAATCGATTTCATTTTCAACAATCTCCTTGTAGACCTTGAAGTTTTCAAATGCTTTTGATTTATTCTTAAGAAAGAAAACTGCAGTCATTCTTGTATAATTGTCAACTAATAACATAAAGTATTTCTCAGCTTTTAAACCCTTTGTTGTAGTTGGTCCAACTAGATTAGTATGCATAATTTCCAGTGGTCTTGTCATTGAATATTCCTTTGATTTGAACCTGGTCTTTGTTTGTTTTCCTTGTTGACAATGCTTGCATAAATTGTTGGTTGGTTTCGTGATATGGAGAATTTATCTAACTGCTTCCTTTTTGCTGACTTTGACAAGGTTATCAAAGTGTATGTGCCCCATTATTATGTGCCATAGGCAACTTTCATCTTCCTTTCCTAGACAACATTTTTCATTTCCAATTTCACTTAATACATAGATGTTGCTTGAAGTTATTGCAGTGTTGCAATCAATTTTCCCGAACCTTCTTTTCTTATCTCGCACTTCTGTGAATCAAAATTAATTTTATGACCTTGTTCACAAATTTGACTTACACTTAGAAGATTATGTTTCATATCTTCTACTAGTAGAACATTTTCTTCCTTTGTATTCTTGTTTCCAATTCTGACTGTGCCTTTTCCAATGATTTTAGTTGAATCATCATTTTTGAAGGAGACTGATCCATCTCTTTCCTTTCTTAATGTAAGAAACTTGTCTTTATCACCTGTCATGTGTTTCAAGCAACCATTGTCAACATACCAACCACGTTTCTTCTTCTTAGCTTGTAGAGCGAGTATGCATTCTTCATTGTTATACTGATTCTTATTTCTTATCCATGTTCTCTTATGAGGTTCCTATCTGTGACTTTTGTTGTTCTGTTGTGGTTCTCTAGGAGAGATTGTCATTCTACAATATTTGGCCATGTGTCCAAAGTTGTTGCACTTGTAGCATTCAACTTCAGTTCTCAATGATTCAAACTTGTTGTAGCTTCTTCTCTGTGTTTCAATAGGCCTTCTTGGATAACCATTTTGTGTATGACTTTCAAATTTGTTTATATTCCTCCTATTAGCTCTGAAATTTATGACTTTATGTCCAAAATTATTGCATGCATAACATAAACCAAAAAATATAGTTTGATACCTAGGAGTTGAAGATCTTCAGAAAGGAGTTACTTTTATGAATCCTTCTTCCTCCTGAGGCCTGTTTTTTTCTGTTGGTCGTTGATTATGAAATCTGAATGTTCTCGTTGGCAGAGTGTCCCTGTAATCTTCCTTGTAGGTCTTCATGTTCTCTTTGATTGTTTCTACATAACTTTTTGGGTATGTTTATTGTTTTTTTTCCTTGGAGATTGATCCCTTTTCTGTATGATTGTATCAAATTCTAGACTTTTCATGATGAGGCTTTTGACTATTGATAATGTCATCCAAAACTTTTGAGTTGTTCTCCATATTTTTCTTTTGAAGATCCTTTCTCAATGTGACAATCTCTGCTTCCAAATTTCCAATGATCATGTATCTTTCTTCTAGCTATTCTTTGAGTGTTTCTTCAATTATTTTATCTTCTTCTATTTGAACCTTCAATTTCATGATCATTTTTTCTAGTTCCTGAGTGTCTTCTTTCTTGTCTAGTTCTTCTTGTAGCTTCTTGTTTTTCTTATTTTCTCTTCTTATAACTTATATGGCACTCAAAAATTCTTCTCGGTAGTCAACTTCTACCTCTTCATATTCTTATTCGGAGTTTTCTTTATCATATTCTTCTACTTCCATGAATAGAACTCTTTATGTCTCACTGACACTGACTTCATCTTCATTTGATGAAGAGATGTCTTCTTTGGTGCATAAGCTTTTCTTGAAAGCTTTATTTTTGGTTCTTTTTCCTTTATATGTTTTTTTTCTATTTGAGTAATCTTCATCATTCCTCTTATTTTTCTTATGAGGAAATTTGTTAGAAAAATGACCAATACCATCACAATTAAAACAAATCAATGGAAGCTTACCTTTATATCTGTCGTTGGTTCCCTTGTTCAATATTCTGAAAAAGTTGGCCACTTCTTCTTCTTCATCTTCTGAGAAGTCAATGTTGTTGCTATGTTCCTTTTTTTTCACTTTTTCTTTGACCTTTTGAATGCTTTGAAGGTTGCTTATTTTATATCTGGATTTTCCTGTTCAGATCTCATTTCATATGCTATGAAGATTCCATGTAGTTCGTCCATGCTTATTGAGTCTAGATATGTTCTTTATTCTAGTGTTGATATCTTAGGATCAAATATCATAAGAAGAGATATCAATACCTTTTGAACAATTACAGATTCTTCAATTTCTTCTCCCAATCCTATGATTGCATTCATTGTTTCATCGACTCATAATAAGTAAGCTGCAATATTCTCATCGTCCTTCATGTTTAGTTGTTCAAATTGACCTCTGTAAGTTTGAATCTTTGTTGCTTTGACTTTTGAATCTCCTTCATAAATATTTTTAAGTTTTTCCCAAATATTTTTAGCGGATTTACAATGTACAACTTTGGTATATACTGATTCACCAAGACCATTCAAAAGTTCATTTCTGGCTTTGGAATTATTTTGAATGAGTTTCATTTCATTTTCACTTGTTGGTGGAACTGTTGGATCTTTGTATCCATCTACTACTTATTGTCATATTTTAAATCCTTGTGCCTGTATATATGTTTTCATCCTTCTTCTCTAGAATGCATACTTTTGTCCATCAAACTATGGTGTTCCATTTTTATACATGTTGTTGCTCTCCATGATCTACCTTTTAGTGGTTAAACTAATTTCTGGAGGAACCTACTCTGATACCAATTGTTGGATTATTGAGAGGGGGGTGAATCGGTAATAGAGAAATCTAATCCTTTTTAAACATAAAATGTAAGTGGTATATCAATGTAGCATTATCATCCAATAGTTGCAAAGGAAATAAGAAATGAAAAATGAGCAATCATACACATACACAGTACACCAGTGTTTTTACGTGGAAACCCAAAGCGGGAGAAAAACACATAATGTTTTTTCTTATATGTCTTTAAGAATTAAATTCATTAGAAGCACCAACTTCCTTTTTTTTCCAGTTGCAACTGGAAGGAGGCTCTAACCCCCTAGTTTCTCAAGCTACAACCTGAGGGAAGCTCCAACTCTCCAATTCTCTGGCTACAACCAGAAGGAGGCTACAACCCCCTATGTTCTCCAGCTACAACCGGAAGGTGGATACAACTACATGTCATTGCCCTGTCCAACCGCCCTACCATAGAAGTAGAATGATGGAACCATTGTCACACTATCACTGTGAGATATACTGTTGTAAACATGTACCAATCAACCTGCACCAAACAACTTGTAACAACATGTACCAAACAACCTGTACCATAAACAAGTGCATCAACCATGCACCAACATGTACCTCAACATGTACCATCAACGAGTGCTTCAACCATGCACCAAATATGTACCAATCATGCATCAAATACACATAAACTGTGATCCATCAATATGTACCAACATCATCAACTATACACCTCATGTATGTGCCAACTCATCAACTACTTGTCTCAACCATGTACCTCAACCAAAAACCCTCATCAATTTCATCATCCAAATATTATTTGTAACTCTACAATATACCTAGTGTATATGATCACATACTTGCAAACATTCATTAACTTTAACAATGAGAGACTAGCATTTTCATCAAACTTTACTTTAGTCTCACATGACTAATTTTGGATTAGTCAACAACCCTAACTTGAAATAGTCATAACTATGTACCTGTAATGAATAAAGATCTGAAAATAGTACAAAATGTTCTTCAGTGTCTTTTATGCAATTCTCTAGGTTTCACTGCTTGGAACCTCTCCAAAAAAGAGTTATAGAAAAAATGACATACCTTGTTGAATGCTAGATTATTCTAGAGATCAAACTTGTAGAGAATTTCCTGCATGGAATATTTTCTGTATAGATCTGAAAATGGTACACAACATACTACAAATTGTACTCTAACCAATACATTTGTTCTTACTTAATTTGGATATGTTATGAATAAGTTATGGCATTTTTACCCGAAACACGTGTTTTAGACTAGTTTCAGGACTAGCCACAAACCCTATTTTCCACGGAGTGTAACTCCAAAAATACAATGACCCACAAGATGAAAGTTGTATCACAGCTAGTTGGATATGTTTCCTCAAAGACCTCCAGATTTTGAGGTCTGAATCATTCTAGAAAAAATGTTATTGCAAAAATGGTGAGATGACACGTAAATAACATACCTTAGAAAGCATCGTCAAAAGAATTTATCCTCCCTTGAATTTCAGCCTTCTTTACTTCACCTTCCCTCTGAAATTCATCTTAGATATCCTTTGGTTACCTCAGTCACTTATATATATTCAATATGCTCAAGTGTAATTAAATGAGATATCCTTGCCTATTATTTATACTTTTATGTAGCTTCCTCAAGGGGTTACATTCTAACCATCTTAAACCACTTTCCTTATTTTAGGGATAACCCACTTCTAACCATTTGTCCACTTTACAATTTCTCCATTAACTTTATTATTTAAATAATTTCTTTTGTATCCACTTTGACTTATAGTACACTCATCACTTCACTTTATTATTTAAATAATTTCTTCTTTGCAACAACTTTGACTACTTTGACCTTTTGGGGCTTCTAGATGACTCATGATGGTTCTCCAACTTCACAAGGACATAACTATCTAACTGTTAGGAGTTATGTGACATTCCACATACCACCGGAAATGGCATGACATGCAATATCCATCTAGAATAGTATTACCTTCAAATATATTAAAACTCATACCAGTGTACATCAAACAAACTTGGGTCCATTACACAAACCTTTGTGCTATCGGAATTCGCTACCGGACTTTCTTCAAGGGTTGAAATCAATGGAAACCAACCCAAATAATCAACAAAATTAATATTCAGTTTCAATTTCTATTAAAAAGATCACTTAATCGATCATCTTTGTGAAATAGTGGTCTTAAAATAGATAGGTAATGATAAAGCATGAACGCATCGTTTTTTTAACAACTTAAGGAAAAAGAAGAAATTTGAGGAAATAGGTCATGTAGTACTTCATTAAGTGCTCTCTTCCATTGAAAATCATGCATTCTTCACTTTTGAAAATACTCTTACAGTATTATGTGTGCATTCATAGGATGAAGAGATTACCTTCTCATTAAATTCCAAACAAAACTATCATAACTTTTAGAAAGAAATCTAGTAGAGGAACAAAAGATCTCAAACAGATTGCTTTGTTAGCTTTTGACATTCCCATTTATGAAAAGTATGAAATATAGATTGCATTGCACTTATATGCAACATTTATTTATTTCTTTACTATCCTACTCCTATTGAAAAAAAGAAAATGTCTTTCAAGTATAGGAATACTTCCAATGAAGCCATGTGTGTAACATGGTTAGAAATATATTCATATTTGGGTTTAAAAGATAAATTTTAATGCATACCGTAGTATGAAGGACCAACTGCTTTGATGATGAGATCAAACAATAATGGAAAGTAAAAAAGTAGTGTGACCTGATAACTAATTGGAACCATCTTTCAATAGGATCAGGATATTCATATTTATCTTCTTTGTTTAAGTCACACAACATGTCCTCCTTTTCATACTACGCAGATTATCTTCTTCAAGATGATTGGTCTTTGGAGTACATACAAGATCTGTCGAGATGCATGCTAATATCTATTCAATCTGATATTCCAATGGTTTCTCTCCATTGAATTATATCCATGATTTTGTAGTCTCCTCAACAAATTGACAAAAAGAATCTGAAGGGACTTCTAAATCTTCTGGTAGAGAGACAAATAAATTATTTATTGTTGTCAAGATATACTCTTCCTGAGAGGCATATATCCCAACTGCTGCTATAATGTGAGAAAGTTATTCGAGGAAGATTATTCAATCTCTTGATCATCTATGAATTACTCTATATGGTTGATGATCCTAATCTTGCAATACAAATTAGTACTCGGGGGTTCTTACAACACCCCAAAAATGATTTATCATCAAAGATCTAAATTTTAAAACTAAAAAATTAAAACTATTTGCAAAAATAAAACACACCAAACTTGAACTCCTTGCATTATTGGGACCTTGTTGTCACCAGGTTATCAATTCGCACAAGTCATCTCATCATAAATAAAACTAAATTTTCGTAAATAAAAACACACTTTTGCATAAAATAAGGAAAAACACACTTGCATTAAAAGAAAAACTCTTATGCATGAAAGGGAGAGGACAGACTAACTTTGGAGCAACCCCACTAAAGTGGATGTGTGGGCTCTTCCCTCATGTCTTACCGTCTTCTCTCCTCCCTTAGGTCGTCCATAAAACCAATCCAAAACCATTAAAGCAATCTAATTCAAATACTAGATTTATTGTTTACAACTCCTCGGCAATGACGCCAAAATGTTGGTGCAATTATATGCATAATATATTACCAAACATAAATTTTCGACCGGGATACGTAATCAACAAATTTGTTACACTATATGTGCTGGAAACATGTGGTTTACTATTTCTGATGAGTATATCCTACATAAGAAAACACTTTCAAACCAAATACTATGTTTTCACAGTTTTCAAATAACACTTTCCACACATTTCAAAAATCAGAAATCAAGAACTTATAAACAAGCACATGATCTAAAGTTATTTCTCAAGTGATGACTATGTTCATTGTTGGCTCATGAAAGGGAATGGTGAACTTTGACTTGATCTCCTGGAATAACTACACTAACAACAATTAACACTCTGCATACTCTTAAAATGAAACCCAATCAAGCTTGAAAGAAATACTAGGCAGAGTAAAACACTCCATTATAGGTGAATGTAGGGTGAGAGATAGAGGTTTTCACTATTCTTATATTTGAAAGATATAATTCAATCAATTCTGAAGAAAACTCTAAATGTGATGGAGCACTCCATTACAAGCTCATGTATGGTGAAATATAGAGACTCCACTTGTTCCTAGTTTTGCAAGGTACAACAAGCATTTAAGACGTTTAATATAGCAAATGATACTAACACAGAAACAACAATTAACTACTCATAAATTGTTGCACTCATACTATACATAAAACTTTACTCACTCAAAGTCATCACACATCTATATTGCATGTTTTCAAATGTATCACTGAGATATAACATGACTGAATTTTAAATGCTATGATTAAGTATAAAATTACTCTGTTCACACACACACACACACACACACACACACACACACACACACACACACACACACAGAGAAATCCATAATTATAATTACAAATAAAATACAATGAATATTACCTTGATTGGGTTGGTGGGCCCTTTTTGTACCAACAAGGAAGCTTAAGAAATACTTACAGAGAAAAATATTTGAACATACACATGAAATTCATGAATTGCAACTTATATCATTACTTTAGAAAAATAGAGTACAATCAATAGTCCTCAAAAATCAAACCTACAACATAAAAATCCATTTCCCTTCCTCAAACCTATGAGGTCTTATTTATACATAAAATCCATGGAGGAATGGATGAAATCGAATCCCCAAACTCAGGAAACAATTTTTACAATTTTAGGATCAATCCCAAAAATCTGGGTTTTTCATCAATTTGGGCAGATTCGAGTTAGATATCCACTCATATATTCTAAAAAAATCAAATTTTGGAAACTTCCCCGCCTGATACTCAATTTTCCACATTCTAGACAAAACTCATCTCGTAGAATTTCTAGGTCTAATACTATATGCACGAAAATCAAGGTGCAATTTGGCAAGTTGATATTTTTGCTATTTTTTGCAGAATCATTCCCCCTGAGTTGGAGGTCCATACGTGTGATCTGGGTGAATTATGTCCCAATTTTCTATATGTAGATGTTGCTCTGGACAAAACCCATGTCCCATATTTTCCTCTAGAAGCATTCAAAATTTTTGAATTATATATAGTACCGAACAAGCATGTAAATAGGTATCGAACGAGCTCAGTATTGGATGAATGTCAAAACAAGTACCGAATGAATAGGGGTTGTTTTCATAGTTCCTTCTTAGATCATTCAAAGTAATTAGATATCTTTAAACATCAAATATCCAATCCAGATCATTAATAAATCATCATAAATCATGATTAAACATAAGTTACATCATATGTACACAATAATTGCTAAAGGACATGTATGTTGAGGAAAATAGGCAAAGAGTGCATATGTATTAGGAAAAGTTGGTCAGGGTATGGGAAAAGATAATGCAATTGGAGGTGACAAAAAGGAGGCTCGATATTTCCCCCATGCCTTATCCATTGCATGTCCTCATGCAACAATGATCTTCAAAATTTCAAAATTGATGGTACTACTCACTCGATCAAGAATTCCCTGGAGTTCCACCCTTCTTCAACTCTTTAAGTTCTCCTTTAAGTAACCTACTATACAATATGAACCTCATGGTCTCTATTTCACACTTATTACCCATGGCAAAGTAGTTATGATGGCAAAGTGGAGTCATGAGTAATAGATTAGATCTGTTAGTGATTTGACGTTAAGTATTATCTAGTCCGTTGTGGATCATAATTAGGAGAAATGGATGGATGTGACTCTAATATGATTATAGGATAGTGGTCAAGAGTTTTCATAATGAATTTGACTAATAGGCCCCCTGCCTAGATTACCTTTAAAATAAAAGTGATATAAGCATAGTTTAGATCCCATTTGAAGAGAGGAACACATAAAAGAATACATCTCAAGATGATTAACTCGTCTCTTATCCAAGTTTATATAGATGAAGCTCTTCTTTCTTAGGTAGGTTTAATTCCATATATTGAGGGTCCCACTTTCATGTAAACATGTTTATTTTAAAGATATAAACCTAAAGTGGATATTTGAAGGTTCGTAAGAACATAATCTGAGAGACATAAAGGTCATCTTATAGCCTTGATTTGATAATGATTGCTTCAGAATGAGACCCAAGATTTTTTGTTCAGTTTTAGGTGTGTCAATTTATGTTTTTCAACTCTCTTTACCCAGCATAGCCCTGCTACCAGCAGGCATGTTCAGTACCCCGACGGGTTTACCTTAGTACCATACAAGCATGGCCTTGCTGCCATCAGGCCTGTTCAGTACCTCAGTGGGTTTACTTGTACTTCTTGATACTTTGTTTTTATTATATTACTCAAAATATTTAGAATGATGTATATTGTTCATTGACATTTTTAAAGTATAAGCAAGACAGGTGGTACGAAAGTGTTTTAGATTTATTAGACACATAATTAATTGCTTGCAATTATCCCAAGGGTGACATCATCCACATTAGCATTAAAGCTCAACTATTCAATGTATAATGGAACATCTCGGATAATGACTAAGAGATCCCTCCAGTTAATCCTATTAGGGTTCTCATGAAAGTTCATTGAGGTTTTCATTCCCAAGAGAAACTTGTAAAAATAAACTTGGATCAGAACTTGTTGAATCAACTAGGTTAGTATTAGACATAATGGTGTCACAACTTTTCAATGGATATGTCAATTATTAATCATTTTTTTTCATAATGATAAGGAAATAAGACAAGTGCACCCATTATCATATAAGATAAATGTGAAAATATCTCCTTAAAGGACAACAAGGATGATTCATTTAGGAGTGAGTGTAACAATGTAGGAGGAAGATGTTCATGAGAGTAAAGAATAGTTCAACACAATACTTAAATGATCCGTGATAGAAAGAACATGAAAATATTGCCCATACCTCCAATTAACTGAAGTGAAAACAATGTTAAGTACATACTACAGGACAAAGATCATATCACTTTGGCATCAGTAATAGATTGGTAACTGGTATCGGAAAATGTTTCTATAGTACCGAAATATATAGTACCGAAAAAGGACAGTACCGGAACAAGATTCTGCAGTACCAGAACAGGACAGTACCGGAATAGGATTCTGCAGTACTGGAACAGAACAAGACAGTACGAGAACATGATTATGCAGTACCGAAAGAGGTCTTTATGATCTTCAAACTGGAATTTGCAGACCTCACAGTGTGACTGGAACACTCTGAGTTTCATGCTTATGTGTATTGTGGGAAGAATTTTGTAGGTAACTAATGCAGAAATTTGGTACTGGTACCGAAATTCTGGAAATGACTATCAAATTCCAACACTCATCATGTTGATTTGGACTTGCTGACGGAAGTTAAAAATAATATGAAGGTCCCAACAACCACTCCTCCATGCCTGAGGTTTTTCATTCCCTCATGCACACAATGTGAGACGCTAAAAAAACATGGAGGGTTGTTGAGAGGGTTGCGAACAATTGCTAAAAACGAACCAATAGAACTAATTAAAACTACATTTTTGTGCATGCTTACAAATAGAAAATTCAGGGAAAATGTCAAAAGTTGAACAATGTGTACATTATTCAGGATTTATTTTACCAAAAATTATTAGCTATGAATAAAATAGTATGGAATTAACATTCAGTTTCAATTTCTATTAAAAAGATCACTTATTCGATCATCTTTGTGAAATAGTGGTCTTAAAATAGATAGGTAATGATAAAGCATGAATGCATCTTTTTTTAACAACTTAAGGAAAAAGAAGAAATTTGAGGAAATAGGTCATGAAGTACTCCCTTAAGTGTTCTCTTCCATTGACAATGATGCGTTCTCCACTTTTGAAAATGCTTTTCCAGTATTATGTGTGCATAAAGAGGATGAAGAGATTACCTTCTCATAAAATTCCAAACAAAATTATCATAACTTTTAGAAATAAATCTACTAGAGGAACAAAAGATCTCAAACTGATTTCTTTGTTAACTTTTGACATTCCCATTTATGAAAAGTATGAAAGATAGGTTGCATTGCACTTATATGCAGCATTTAGTTATTTATTTATTTACTATCTTACTCTTATTGAACAAAATAAAATGTCATTCAAGTATACGAATACTTCTAGTGAATCCATGTGTGTAACATGGTTAGAAATGTATTCATATTTGGGTTTAAAAGATAAATTTCAATGCATATCGTAGTGTTATAACCCTATATTTCATAGGATTACCTGGTGATTAGAATCTCTTCCTCTAGTTGTATTGTATTGTAAATAATATTTTATTTTGCAAATGATTTACAAAAGAAAAGAAAGAATAAAAAATCAAAAGAAGGTATTAATAAAAAAACAAAAGAGAGAAAATATAGAACCCCATGAAAATAAACTTGGTTTGACTCATACTGTATAACCATGATCAAACCTTTTAAATTTTATGTTGAATAGGTCAAGTCTAATCTTGGCCAAATTAGATAGGTCAGTGAATAAATTTGGCCAAACAGTCTAACCTTGGCCAAATATATTAGGTTAGAATAATTATTAATCCAATAGTCTAAGCTGGATTAATGGGTTAGTTGATTAGATTAGGGGTTAGGTTAGTATTGTTCATTTCAATAAAGATTTGACAAAAAATGGTTGAAAATATATTTATTTGAGTTAATTTGGTGTTTTTTAGCCTAACAAATGACACCTTGGTGAAAAATAAGGGGAGCCTAGCACAACCCATAATATGATTTTATCCTAACTTCTGGTCGGGATATGACCTTTTTTCATTATGCGGCTAAAGGGTGCACAATTTCTAGCGACTGATCAAGCAGCGCTCAAATCAACGGTCGACAGTGATTTTCAGACCCCCCCAACCTTTCTACCTATAACAGTGGGGGGTTCCAGGAAAAGTGGTTTTCCTAGTGCAAGTCCCATGCGACATGTCACACTCACATCTTACCATAACCCCCTACTCAATTCCACTTACCACCTACCCCCCCCTAGAAACCCGCCTAACCACTCACCCAATACCTCCCACCTCACTCTGCCACCGTACCCCACTACCCTATCACATGTCACACTCATCACACCCATTGGCCAATCAATGTTATCCATCGTGAGCGTTATTTGTCCAGTCACCCCCTGCGCCATAAAGGACACCTACATGCATCATTTAGCTATGTTTCTTTTCCATTGCCGCATTGTTCATCGATCCAGACATTGTTGACACGTCGTCAACTCCATCTTTCAAGTCAATCATCGCCAAACCTGTTAGGGTCCTAACCTGCACATAGGTAGATCAATATATTCGGATGTAATAAAGGTCAATATTAATAAGTCCTTTCAATAAAATAGAATAAGGCGAATGTAAGAAGACCTAATAGAATCTTCTGCTTCTAGAAGGATATTCCTCTAGATGCTTCTCTTGATAGACATATTTAGTATAAATAAGGGTCGAGGGTATGAAAACCCTAGCTTGGAGATTATTCTAACAGAGCATTGCTCGACTGGAGGTTTCCCCCTCAAAGAGGCCCGTGAACATTGCTTTCTGAATCAAAGTGTTATTTTTGTTGTTTTTCTTATATCATTAATGTGTTATTGTGGAGATTATGTTGGTTTATATTACTATTATTCTGCCATTTCTAGCATTTTATTTCTGTTCTGCATATTTATTATATATGGTATCTTGCAAGTGGTATCAGAGCACTTTCCTTGGCAGAAATTGTGGGAATTTTTTTTTCAGGGTAGAGACGTATTCCGGCATCTTTAAGCCATAGAGATCTGTCGTTACGTGCATAAACCCACAATTGAGGGATTCATACATGCAGGAAATACAAGTGGTACTTAAGCACACATCTGTTGGCCACCCTTGTAACCCATGTTGGTACCCCTTCGAGTGGTAGCACATCAGACAACACCTGTGTACGGATCGGCCTAGATTTCATGAAGCCCTATTTAGATAAACCTATCGGCCATCGAACTGCTATAGTGTCACCGAGAACAACACTCGAGAAGATACTCTCTAGTACCTAGGTAGTCGGGTAGTATGGCTAAGGGTACGGTCTATCCTCCTTAGTTAGTGCCCCGAGATATTGGGCTGAGTGCTACTGTTGGACCCCACACATATATCAGAGAGCTATAGCACAGGGCAAACCCTTGTTTGTAGAACCCTTGAATACCTAACCCTTCGGGGACAAAAACATAAACAAATTAAAACATACCAGCTCTATTGTCGCACAACTGTGTTCGGGTTGCCAAGTAAATACACATTTCTTTCTGGTTAAGCATTTGGGGATTTCATCACTGATTTCACCATTATTTGAGACCTATTCCATTGGATTCATCTCTTCTCCCTTATCACTTTCATCCATATCATTTTTCGGCAAAATTTTTGACCCCGCCCGCCCCTTTTCAATTCACCCATCCTCATGGCCCATACCCGTAGCCAAGATCTGGAAACTCGCTTCAACACATTGCAATATGGTTTCCTCGAGACCCAAAAAGAAGTGAAACAAATCAGTGCTACTATTGCCTCCATCGATTCATCCATCAATACAACCATAAATACAACCATGCAGTCCTCAATGGAGGAAGTCAAACAAGAATTGACCACCCAGCTTGAATCTGTCTTTGCATCACTCTGCACCAAACTGAAGATCCCTACAGATGACAATTTCTCTTAAGAACCTCCAAAGACCGAAGGTGAACATTCTTCCCATTCCCATACCTTTCATCCCCATCACTTTCAACGTGACCTGCGCCTTCTGCGGGTAGATGTGACCAAATTTGATTGCTCATACCCCACTGGTTGGGTAACCCAAATGGACCATTATTTCTCTTTATACGACATCACAGATGACTTGGCCAAACTCAGGTATGGTGTTCTCCATCTAGATCAATAGCATTGGCAATGGTGGCAATGGAGAAAAACTTCCCGTCAAGGGTATATTACTTGGACCCAATTTTTGACTGAGATTTATGAATGCTTTGACATGGACACCAACCATTTGGGCCATTTGGCAAAGTTGAAACAATCTGAAACGGTAGAAGACTTCATAGTTTCCTTTGAGTGCCTATCTTTTCGAAAACGGTAGAGGGCATGACTGATGCTTTCTTTCGAGAGTGTTTTATCAGTGGCCTCAAGAAGGAGATTTAGGCCCAAGTCCTCATGGATCGACCCTCGAGTTGGGTGGAGGATACTAAAAGAGCTAAAGAAGCACAACAGGTTGTATCCTCTCAAAACTAAAAACCCTCCTTTATCCCTCGCCCTAAACCCGTCACTCCCACTACTCCCTCCGCCCCATTAACGATCCAAAAATTGACCAGGGATGAAATGGATGAACGCCAACTCAAAGGCCTTTGTTATAATTGTGATGGCAAATATTTCTCGGGACACAAGTGTAAGGAACAAAATCTTTTTATGGCCATCTCTGAGGATATTTCGGAAGAGGATGTTGAAACTCCCCTTGTGTCTGAGTCACCTGAAATCACTAACATATCCCCTCCCTCAGACCCTCTCGAAGTAGAACCTATCATTTCCCTCAATGCTCTCACTGGCTTCTTCGCTACCCAAACCCTCAAGTTAATCGGTTACATCAAGCATCGGAAGGTCATCATTCTGGTTGATAGTGGAAGCACCCATAATTTTATTCATCACTACATTGCCCAAGAAACTCATTGCTACATCCATGTTGTCAACAATTTCCAAATCATGATTGCCAATGGTGGTTCCATGAAATGTGGAGGGTGCTGTGAAAATGTGTGTCTCCAAATCGGTGACTACCACCTAAAATCCCATATGTTTGCTATCGACATGGGTGGTTGTGACATTGTGTTGGGTGCAGACTGGCTAAGAACTTTAGGTCCCATTCTCATGGATTTTAAGGCATTAACCATGCAATTCGACCAAGAAGGCCACCAATATAAATTCCTAGGCATCACTGTTGGTTCACCTAAGGTCATTAGTTCCCATCGCATGGAAAATCTGCTCAAAAAAGGTCATTCTGGTGTCATTTCCCAACTCCATGCCATACAAGCAACAGAGACACCCCCGGTGCCACATGACCTCCAAGCCCTCCTATCTAAACATCAAATGGTATTTTCCACTCCCCAAGGAATCCCCCCTTCCCGCGGTGTTCATTATCATTCCATTCCCCTTGTACCTGGAAGCCTTCCTCCCAATATCTATCCATATCGCCACCCCTTTTCACAAAAAAATGAAATTGAGAAAATGGTCCAGGAACTCCTTAATGCAAGCATTATCCGCCCTAGTACGATCCCTTACTCTTCTCCTGTAGTCATGGTTATGAAGAAAGAAGGTTCTTGGAGAATGTGTCCTGACTTCCATGCCCTCAACAAACTGACCATTAAATACAAATGTCCCATTCCTATCATTGATGAACTCCTGGATGAATTGAGTGGCGCCCAATTCTTTATTAAACTTGATCTTCGCTCGGGCTATCACCAGATACGTATGAAAGAGGAAGACATTCCCAAGACGGCCTTTCACACTCATGAGGGCCACTATGAGTTTTTGGTCATGCCCTTTGGCTTGTGTAATGCCCCCTCCACCTTCCAAAGCCTCATGAATCATGTCTTTCGTCCCTTTCTCCGTCATTTTGTCTTAGTTTTATTTGATGATATCCTCATCTATAGAAAAACTTGGACAGACCATCTTACTCATGTGGATTAAGTTCTCCATCTACTCTCTCAGCACCAACTTTTCCTGAAACAGTCTAAATCTGCTTTTGGTGCCTCAGAAGTAGAATACTTGGGTCATCTGGTTGGCAAGGATGGAGTCAGGGTGGATCCGAAAAAGAATGAATCTATGCAAGACTAGTCGCACCCAAAGACTCTCAAAATCTTGCATGGATTTATGGTCTTAACAGGGTATTATCGCAAGTTTGTTAAGAACTACAGAAAGATTGCAACACCTCTCATTGTTATCCTCAAAAAGAACTCTTTCACTTGGACTCCAACCGCTACTCAAGCTTTACAAACCTTGAAGACGACCATGTGCACCACTCTGGTTCTAGCCCTTCCTGATTTCACAAAGACCTTTGTGTTGGAATGTGATGCCTCAGGGAAAGGAATCAGCGATGTCCTTATGCAAGAGAGTCGACCTTTGGCCTTCACCAGCAAGCAATTGTCTGAAAGGAATCTGGGCAAACCCATTTATTAAAAGGAAATGTTGGTTATTCTGCATGTCTTTGATCTGTGGCACCCTTATCTCTTGGGGCAATGCTTCCAAATTAATACTGACCATCAAAGCCTCAAGTACTTTCTGGAACAATTCATTTCCTCCCCGGAGAAAAAAAAATGGGTGACTAAGCTCTTTGGATATGATTATGAGATCATTTACAAGAAGGGAAAAGACAATGTAATGGCGGATGCACTGTCCCGAAAATATGAAGAAGAAGGATCCCTTTTTTTTCTTTCCTTCATTGTACCCGATTGGCTCCAAGTTGTGTGCCAGGAATGGCTTCAAGATCCCAAAAGTTCGCATCTGATCCAGCAATTGCAGGCCAAGGCTCTGGCTCACCCAAGGTACTCTTGGCTCCAGGATGAGATTCGATACAAAATCCATTTGTATTTAAGTAAACAATCAAAGCTTAAATCCACGGTACTTTTTGAGCTTCATGCTACACCCACAGCGAGGCACTCAGGGTTCACCAAAACATATGACAGGGTCAAACGTTCTTTTTTCTGGGATGGTATGAAATGGGAAATCCGTAATTTTGTCGCTGAATGTGAGGTATGTCAACGTAACAAGGGAGAAATAGTCAAATCACTAGGCACATTACAATCGCTTCCGATTCCACCTGCTATTTGGAAGGATATCTCTATGGACTTTATTACCAGCTTACCCAAATCGGGGAATAAATCAGTCATAATGGTGGTTGTGGATCACCTTTCCAAGTATGCTCATTTCTTCTCTCTTCAACACCCATTTACTGCATCCATGGTGGCTCAAATTTTCATGGACCAGGTCTTCAAGCTTCATGGCATGCCGCACTCTATTGTTTTTTATCGTGACCCAACTTTCATAAGCAATTTTTCGCAAGAACTGTTTAAGCTACAGGGAACCCAATTGCATCTTAGCACATCTTATCATCCCCAGACTGATGGTCAAACGGAAGTTGTCAACAAGTGTTTGGAAACATATCTGAGGTGTTTTGCCTCTGAAAAACAACATCAGTTGGCTCAATGGTTACCCCTAGCCGAATGGTGGTACAACACTTCCTACCATACAGCTACTCGCATGACTCCTTTTGAAGCGGTATATGGACAGAAGCCACCTTCAGTTCTCTCATACTTACCGGGTAACTCGAAGGTCTAGGCGGTTGACCAAACACTTACAATTCGAGAGGATATTCTTCGTACCCTTAAAGAGAACTTGGTCATGGCATAGAATCGCATGAAGGAACAAGTAGATCAAGGTCGCTCTGAACGTCAATTTGTAGAAGGGGATCAGGTGTTTCTGCGACTGCAACCATACACGCAAACTTCCCTCAAGGCTGAGCATTGTCAGAATCTAGCCCCAAATTTTATGGTCCTTATACAGTTCTCAAGCGTGTGGGACAAGTCGCATATCAGTTAGCTCTACCCAGTCAGTCGAAGCTACATCCTGTTTTTCATGTTTCATGCTTAAAGAAGGTGATTGGAACTAGGTTCCAAATTCAAACCAACCTTCCAGAGTTAGCTGAAGAAGGATCCATTTGGCTACAGCCAGAAGAAATTTTGGACCAACGTGAGCATCGCTTGCGTTAGAGAACCATCAAGGAAGTGCTAATCCAGTGGAAATATACGAATCCAGCAGATGCCACTTGGGAACCAGCTACCATTCTGTAGTAGTTTCCACATCTCAAGCCTTAAGGACAAGGTTGTTTTTAAGGGGGCGTACATGTTAGGGTCCTAACCCACACATAGGTAGATCAATATATTTGGATGTAATAAAGGTCAATATTAATAAGGACTTTCAATAAAATAGAATAAGGCGTGTTGAAACAATTCTAAATTTTTTTATCCCTAAGACATAAACTTTCCTTTTTCGGGTTTCGGCTTTTCATAAAACGCAAGTTTCATTATCATTCCCAAATGCATAGTACCGATTTACCAAAGAACTCGATTATTTAAATAATAAAAGGCAAAAAAACCTAAAGGTATTATAAGAATCACGACGCATTTTCTATAAAATTATCTTAATCATGATAAGATTTAAACCTAATGGAATTAAGGTTAACTTTAAAGAGTTTTCGGGATTCGGGGTTTGCTGAAAACATATTTTTCAATACAAATTGAATCGTGAATTCTCGATCCCCGATTTCCCGAAATAAAGAGAGTTAGTTAAAATGCTAATTAATTAATTCTCTAATGAAAAAAATTAAGGATTAAGTTAATCATTTCGCAATTTCAGGATTCGGGGTTCAGTGATAACACATCTCTTGTCAAAATGATCCCCGAAATCCCGAATCGTGAAATCACGACCCATAATTTGTGTTAAACCGAACTAACTCTGGTTTACCCTTAACCCTAATTAGTTGGTTAATTAAGATGAATTTAAGTCCTATTTTTAAACACGTCGCGATTTCGCAACTTCGAAAATCGGGATTCATCAATGACATACTTCTTGTCAAAATGATCCCCGAAATCCCGAAACGCTTAATATCAATCAATTTTTTTGCTAAAACGTTTAAGTCTTAATTAACACGTCGCGATTTCATGATTTCGGAGATCAGATTTCATCGATGACATACTTCTCGACAACACGATCCCTGAAATCCCGAAAAATGAAATCTTCAGTCTTAATCTATGATTAACACAAATTAACCTTTTTCCAAAGCATGATTAATGATAATCATTTTTAAGGTTTCGTTCATGTTTCGGTTTTCGATTGAGTAAAATGTTCCAAGTTTTCTTTAAAATCCAAAGGCGCCAAAATACGGCCATTTAAATAATAAATAACTGGTGATACGTGGTACTAATGCATATCTCAGTAAAATAGCTACCGCATTAAATGCCTTGAATTCTTGTCAACTACGTCAATCTCATCACTTTTAAATGAATTAAAAGAGCATTTGAATGTCTGTGTTTTCATTTTATCAAGCACAAGAAGCACCCAGTTGAGCTCATTCATTCCTTTTCTGTGACAATTTTTCCATTTAACGTAAATTCATGGCACCAAAAAAGGCACCGAAGAAGAGTGAAGATACACAGGAAGGAGATATCATCTCCGAAACCATGCCACACGCTATAGACTCCATTAAATCTTGGACTCAAATCTCTGAATTTCTGGAATGTGAATTCAAGAATGCTCATCCCGATTATGAGAATCACTATCGGGACATAGCAGAATCAGAGCTTCATAAGATCGTTGTGCACCCTCGGCTCGTGGCATACAATGATATGATCAATTGGGCCCTGGAAAAGGTCGATATCCTAACGAGGAGCATCTTAAACGATCAAGGAGTCATTGTCGGCTCATTCAGGCCAGAACATATACAAGTAATGTATAAACTCTCGCCAAATCCTAAACATACTTTTAATGCTGAGTTTTTAGCAGAATTTCAGAGGAAAGAATGCACCGAGGTAGACCGGACTTATCCTGATATAATTAGAGACTGGTGGAGATGTCCATCAAAATTTAGGGCCGATACCCATGGGGTTTATGCTACAGCATCCTTGAATGAATACATGGTCTACGTAGCCATTATGCTGTGTAGACTTTTCGGGAGAAAAGATCCCTGCCATTTTCATGCAGATTGGGTGCCCGTTTTAGAAGAAGCTTCAGAAGGATATGCTTTTAACTGGAGTAAGATTTTGTCAGATAACCTAACACAAGAAATCTCAAACTACAGAGTTGCAAAATTAAAGGGACAACCAATGGCCTTTTACATGTCAGCATACATTATGGATGCAATCTGCTATGTGACTCATTTTCCCTTAATGAATTGGAGTTGGAACATAACCTGTCCAGAACCCATTCATGAATATCATTCTGCCCTTTGGGAAGAAAATGCTAAGGATGCATTTTATGAAATTTGTCATTTTGTTATAATTCTGATGCATAAAATATTTGTTGGATGCGAACCCCCTCGGATTTCTAATACAGTCACAGAAAATCTTAAAGCAATAGCCGATTGGTTTATTGACGATAATTTTTCCTACATTAGGGTTTATGGTTTTTCTACTCCCCCTCATGCACTCCCTAGATTCCTACCGGACAAATTGGTGTGTAGAGAGGTAGCCCACCAAATAGTAAAAGGCGACATTAGATTAGAGCTAAAGGCAGCTCAGAAGAAGTCATGGCCAACTTTCCCTATACATATCGGGAAATTTTCATTACTGAATCTAGGCCATTCTAAAGTAGAGGCTGAATCACTAGAAGAAGTAAAATTGGTAGATATTGAACACAAAAAGCATGACCCCTATCAAATAGTAAGCAAACATTTGATGCATTGTAATTTAAAAGCCTATGAGCACGAAAAATCTATTTATGATGACGTATTTAAGGAGGTTAAATCCTATGAAGAGGTATTGAACAGAGTACAGGCCCTGCCACCTGACACATAGATTGGTTTCGCGTCATTCCAGAGCCATAGGCGAAGTTGTTTACCCAAAATTTTGCAGGGAAAAGCTACGACCCCACCACCAGAGCAGGAAGGGCCTCCCCCAAGATTTGAAACAAATATACAGGACAAAGAAAATACTAAAGAGAAGATGAAGGATACTGGAATACCTTCACAAGACACGAAAATTTCCCAGACAAAAGAATCATAGGCAAGGAAGGGAAAGGAGCTAGAAACATCCCCAGAAATCCCTAAGGATGTCCCAGAAAAGACAGGAGGAATAGCATCGATAGAACTTGGAAGTCCCATTACTTCCTTGACTCCATTGCAGTCCACTTATGGAAACCCCCATGAGGGAGCTCTATATGTCAGTGATCTGGAGCCAATTTCTAGGGATGAGATTCCTTCATCAGATTATTTTTTCAGTAAAAAGAGAAGGGCAATCTTGAAACAGGAAATCCATCCAAGAGGAGATGGGATGGTTAAAAAGCATAGGGTCATTATAGATGGAAAGAAACTTAAAGATGGAGAATTTTCTACAGAGATAGAAGGCACGATGGGAGCTTTAGCATCGGAAAATTTATATTCTGTGGGCAGTTTGACAACCATGTTGGAACAAAAAGACCAAATGATAGATCAGCTACAGGGTAAATTGAAAGAAACTGAAAGAAATATCAATTGGGGAATAAAAAAGGGTCTAGAACAAGCTAGATTAAAAGATATTCAAGAGATTCAGAAAATGAAAACAAGCTTAGAGGAAGCAAATCAGATAATACAGGTCACCCAGGAATAGGTCCTAAAGCAAGAAGAAGCAAATAAACAATTACAAGATAAAATTAGTTCTATTTCAAATCAAGTGGTAGAGCTTGAAATTTTCCAGGCTCAGGTATTGGGAATACATTTGAAAATAGAAGAGGAACAATAGAAAGTGTTTTTAAATCTAGAAGTTGTCCAGAATTACTTTCAAGAAACAAATAAATCTTTGGAGAATGTTCTCCAGAAATAAAGAGAAGTGAAAGCGGCCAAAACGACTTTCCAAAAAGAAGTAGCCCTTTCAACAAGGGAAGAGGTCGGAAAGATTCAGAAACTATCCATTTCAGAACAGGTTAAAGGAGATGTAATACTCAAAGTGTGGGAAGCATACCTAGCCGGAAATAAAAGAATACCCATAGATGTCAATGATGATTGTCAAGGAATTTTTTATCTCTTAGAAAAAACTTCATTGAATATTGGAAAAAATGATTGTCCTGGGTTATTAGGAGAGATTAACATTGTCAAGCACCAGCTGAGGTTCAAGGATGATTTGGAGGAAATGAAGGTAGAGATCCCAAAAATTAAGGTAATCAATATCACCGAAATCGACAAATGGATAGTGACATCGAACTTAAAGTTGCAAACTATTAAGTTCACAAGGAAGATAATAGAATATCGTTTGCCCGAGTTACAGAAAAGATTCTTCATATTTGAGGCAAAAGAGATACCAGACGTTCCCAGAGTTCTGGTGAAGTTTTTGGGAAAATGTATTCACTGTCTTGAGGCAGAAGAAGGAAGTTCGTCAACACAAACATAGAAGTACTCTTTTGAATATTTTCGTCATTAGAATAGTAAAGCAGTTAGAAAAGAAATGTAAATGGTTTGACATTATTCATCCATGTAACCATAGTCTTAGGAAGTTGGTTAATCACCAACGGGAAAATATTTGATGATCATGTATAAATATATTTTCAGAAGACTGAGAAGAGGCTTTTGGTTTTTTGAGAGAGTCGATTGTATTAAAAGTTTTCCAATCTACTGTGATATACGATACATACGAGATTCTGAATCTTTCCAACTTGTAGCTATGTGTTCTTTAACCTTGTTTACCATATTTTTCTATGTTTCCCTTTAAATGTCTTTCTAATGAATGATCAATTTGAAGTTTATTTTATACATATTTTATAGTTTAGATTGATTTGGTTATCAAATTATTTACAGCTTTTCCTCTGAAATTGCTATCAGTAATTTTAAGACCTGTGGATCATTTGAACCATGATATTTAACACTTCATTAGAAATCTCGTTTTCTTCTTTATTTCCTATTACAATATGAGATTCTTTCTTGATTAAAGCCTCATATTTTTCAGTAGTATTTCTTTTTTATTTTACGATTCTCAAATTGATTCAAGTCCAGGAAATGGCCTCAACTGTGTTTATGTTATTATTTTGAATTTCAAAACTAGTTTTTCCTATTCTCATCTCTTAAAAAATCGAAGTAACAATTTATCGAATTCTTTCACAACTAAATAAAATTTTACTCCCCGTGATTGTCCCAAATAATAGAGAACCCAACATAGAACCTGGTCTCCAAGATCAAACCAATATTACTTTAAATATATTTAATACTATTCTGCAAATAGCGACTAACCAGGTTGAATTAGAACATTCATGGACTGCTATTGAGAGAGATATCAGCACTCAAGAACAACGGGAAGCTAGACAGAGACAGTTGAGAAACTGATTATGCTTTACCCTTCTTTTTTATTCTTATCCTTTAATTACCTTTACCTTTATGGATGCCTAGACAGTATACTTTACAACCTTAAAGTATAAACTTAGGAACAACAAGGCGAATGTAAGAAGACCTAATAGAAGCTTCTTCTTCTAGAAGGATCTTCCTCTAGATGATTCTCTTGATAGACATATTTAGTATAAATAAGGGTCAAGGGTATGAAAACCCTAGCTTGGAGATTATTGTAACAGAGTGTTGCTCGATTGGAGGTTTCGCCCTGGAAGAGGCCCGTGAACATTGCTTTCTGAATCAAAGTGTTATTTATGTTGTTGTTCTTATATCATTACTTTGTTATTGTGGAGATTATGTTGGTTATATTACTGTTATTCTTCCATTTATAGCATTTCATTTATGTTCTGCATATTTATTATATCTGGTATCTTGTAAAACCACACCATCGATGGGTGCCATTAAAACTGGGTAGCTACAATCCTTATTATTTCTGCCTTCAAATCTCTGTTAGATATGGCTCCCAAAGCTAAAATCACTGAAATTTTCAAGAATCCATTTCTTCCCCCTCCTATCGACTTGGAGCGCATTCCCCTGGCTGAAAAAGACTACAGAGTTATAGAGCCTAAGTGTGAATTTGATTTCTTCAAATTACACTTCTGGATAAAAGAAATTTTCTTAGACCAGAGTGATGAAATTTGACTCTGGGAGTCCAATTTACCCGTATACATGTTTACCCAGACCTATCATTTCCCAGATTTTTCCCTTAAGTGTCAAGCCTATTATCTTCCCGGCCAAAGGGCCATCATGTCTTCGACAAGTGAAACTCTGTACACCATTACCCCTGAGTCAATAAACCAGATGTTATAGGTCCACAGAATTGATTCTGCCAGCCCTTTTTCTATTGAAATCCTAAATGACCTCTATCATAAACTCTCCTTCCCCCAAAGAGCCCAAATCTTCAAAATCTTCCTACTAGAAGAGGCACAATTGCCTAAGAAAAACCCTCCCTATTTGTCTTCCATTTTCTCAGTCGGATCCAACCAAATGATTTCCACCCTATGTTTCCTGTTAGGATATTTTTATGATGAATGGGTAGATGAACCTATCCTGGGTTTCAAGTCCATATTTTCCACAAAAGAGAAAGATACAATCCAGTTCAATTTCAGTCAATTTATGGCTGACAGTATACATGAACAGTTCTTCAAATTCTCAACAAAATGAATGTTCAGGTACTCCTCAATGTTGGGGTACATGTTCCTTTTCTTTCAGGAAGACAAATTCTCTTGTGCTCTCCAGAAATTAGTTGAGGAAGAAAATCCCCAATCAGTGAATTCTTAGACCTCACTAGTGAGGAAGAATTCCACTGAGTTCAACTTTAAAGACTTCATTGATCATTTTTACCATCCAATGGTGTGCATGCTCAGCAGCAGAATGGAACCAAGAATCAATGAGGAGGTCTAGGGAATTCTTCATCTACCTGACTTGGCCAAAACATGGCACTGGTATCTTTACCAGAACCATACTAAGATCAGAGTATATGGGTGTGAATTGCCACCATATAAACTGCCAAAATACCTCCCTGTCAGGATCTTTGCATTGGAATATATCAAACAAATTATATCTCTGATGACATTCATTTTGTATCATTTAATAAGAAACAACAATTCGTGATCAAGAGCCAAATTGGTCCTTTCATATGCAACAACAGAGTTGCAGGAGAAGAGGCTAACAACCTCTTGAAACAGATGAACTTCAGTCTAAGTTGCACATGGAATTATGGCATGTTTGGTATTATATTAGAAATCAAGCTCAAACAAAATAACTCTCCTTATGCTCATGTGTAAAATCCTGAAGTAGAAAATTTTATGAATCAGACAGATTGGCAGGAAAATACATTGTTGGAAACTGAAGAAGAACCTCCCCTTGTCACTGCCTCTCATACCAGCACTCCTCAAGTACAAAAAGAAAAGAGATCCAGGAAAGAGGTTTCACCTTCAATCACAGAGGTGTCATCTGAAGATTTTCAAGTTTACAGGAAGAGGGATAAAATTAGCCACACATCAGACATGCTTAAAGAAGGAGAAACGCAGTCCACCATAGTCATGGAAAGACCACATTCCTCAACATTATCAGGCAGTCAACACATAGTGTCCACATCCTCATCAAAGATGAAAGAAGACACTACATTGTCATGTCAGTCCTCTCATGAGCCAACAGGATCAAGTATCTTTGACAAATATAAATTGATCAAGTAGAGGAATGAACTTCTAAATATCAACACATATGCCTAGTTTTGGAAGCAGACATGTACAACCCAGCATAGATTATTGTCTACATTTGACACATAGAAGGGGAGGATGCACATGGCATTCCTACAAGCACAAATGCCTCACCCCAAGACAGCTTCTGACTACAAGAAAACATCATTTGAGTTTGATGTGAAGGAGGTCCATCCATTAGACCAAATGGACATGCATAGACAAACAGGGGAGATGATTTTCTCCACTCTAACAAACACTTCACTGACTGCCTTGAAGTTGCAGGTGTCTTTGAATAACGTCAATATCAATTGAAGCTGGAGAAGATATACACCTTGTAAAAATATAATAAAATCAAATCCATAGAGGATTTGGTGCTGAAGATTGGTTATGACCCTTATAATGTCAAGGCAACTGAAGAATTATTGAAGAATAAAAATGCTGACATAGCCTCCTTGAGAAAACAATTGAAACTTCTAGCCACTGAGGATTCACAAGCAAAGGAAATGGTTGAAAGTGAAGGACACAAAGAGGAGATGATGAAATTGATCATGGAGAAGAATGCACAAATAAACGAGATGGAGGTTGAGTTGGACAAATTGGTCAAAGAGAAAGAACAAAGTTTACAGATGGTTTTTATTCGACTGGAGGCAGTCCCTCTGACAGAAGTTAGTACAAAAGCAGTTGTAATAGCAGAGATTCCATCGTGCATCCCAATGAAATTTCCAGATGATTATGAGAAGCTAGTGAAGTCAATGGAGGACATGCCCCTTCAAGGGGAAGGAATAAAAAAGTTGCAAGAAGAGGTAAAAAACCTCCTGTTGACAGGCGAAATTGAACACTCGTCAACTGGAGGGGTGGATCCGGTCGGGGGTTGTCTAAATAACCCAATCCATTTGGATTAATCCACTCTGACGGGTTTAGTGGCTCCGTTAGCCGATCTAAGTCCTAGGAAAGTAAAAAAAACTGAGCTAAAGAAACTAATCTAAGTGAAAAACGACTATTGCAAACTATATACAAATCTAAAATATATATACAGTTTACTAACTAACAGAATAATAGTTCTACTTATTAAATGTTTCAATTATCAATACAATTAAATCTCGATTATATATATAGTATTTACAAAATACAAATTTTGATCGAAATCTGCAAAATCATCTGTGAATTGTCTTATGACAGCGAAGCTATTATTTTTTATTTTTATAACTTTTATGAAAAAGAAATAAAATGGCAGCTATCTAAGCTAAGCAATAAAATAACAATCCTAACTGTAAATCTAAACTATAGAAATGAACAGTGAGATGTGTTCAGATTACAAGAAATTTATGTACTAACTAGACTAATTAAATGGCACTAAGAGACTAACCTGTAGTAGCGCTTCCTATTTGTCCTGTGCACAGTACTCGATTTTGTTGTTTGATGGGGGAAACCCGCACTAGATTCTCCAATACTTCGCATAAACACGAAGCAACAATGCTTCTGAATGTTGATGACAGAACGGGTAAAGGATGCAGCAACAACAATTTTATATTTTACAAATAATCACATTAAGATAAATCCCTCTACAAAGATTTGCACATAACTGCTAATTTAACAAAGAAGATTAACCTTCTGCTCATTAAATTGAAACAAGATAATTGTTGTACGTAAAATAAGAGACATCAAATATGGACAATATTTAAACCAAATCACATCAACCTGTAACAAATTATGATATCTAAAGTAGTCAATAATTTGATTACAAACTGAAATGAACAAAACTTGAAATAAAAGTTTGATATATTGAAAGCTAAAGCTGTTACAAAACATCCACTTTCATTCTAGTTTGAATCATCAATCCATAGTCTATGTCTCCAAGCAGCGATGGCTTCTTTACAGAAAATAATCAGTATATAAAGGCCACAGGATAAAACATTTCTTGTGGAAATTATCAAAAATTGTTTGCAAAAAATATGGGAACAATCTCCCAGATTGTTATTTCTACCTAATACTAACAACCTAATCCCAAAACTGTGTAACAAAAAGCATGTTCTAAAATGCCATTATCAATCCAAATCCCATTGAAATTCGTGTGTACCTGTAGGTGCACAAAAATAAACGATTTTAGATAGTGTTCAATTGTAAAAATCAAAAGAAATTCTAATTTTATGACTAGCTACAGAATCTCACGATTCTATAGCTGGTCATATTTATAAACAAAATCGTATTAAATTAATCCAATGGTAACAGAAATGTATGTGATCTATCAAACAAATACTTTATTATTAATTCAAAGCAAACCAAATCGTTTATTCTAATTCAAAACAAACAGAATCGTTTATGCTAATTCAAAACAAACATAATCGTTCTAAAATCATTGTTGAAATATCATACCTTGGCTTTAGGGATACGATTCGGTCAGGCTATTTTTGAATTAACAATGGCAGGGGTTGCCTCTACATTTTTTAACACGACAGAGCCTGTTCTCTTTTGCCTCTTATCGTTAGCTTGCAGTCTGTCATTTTCCTTGGTTAACACAGTCACCCAGTCCTCCAAGGACTTGATTCGGGATTGCAACAGAGGGACATCTATATAGTATCGTTCGAGCCATGAGTTGCATTCATTGCACTGTGGTTGATCAGGCTGAGTCGTTACAGGTGAGGAATCTTTTAAATTACCAGGGGTTCCGTTGTCAAACTTGATCCTGGGGAAGTTGGGGTCATCTTTAAGGCACGGCGGGAGGTTGGAGACGTAGTCATAGGGCTTGACAGAAAAAAGGCCGTGTGATTTTGGGTACTCCTCGGTCAGAAATCGCTCGATTTTAGAATCCGAGTCTTCACTCAAAACAATTGGTTTCTGATCCGTGTTTTGTTTAGGCTTATTGCAAGCACACCTTGATACCCAGCGTGCAGCCTTCTTACCCTTGCTATTGACATCGGTATTACCCTTACCTTTTTTCCTCACAGGCCTCTTAACAGGTTTAGCAGTGTCTTTTGAACATAAGTCAGGCAGGTTGTCGGGTAGGTTATCATTCGGGTAGGTCGAGGGTTCAACAGTGGGTAAGAGTGTAGGAGGGGGCACAACGGGCCCAACAAGGGTTTCGGTGACCACAGTTTTGTCCACTTGAACAAATTCAGGACTGGCAAAGCCATTCCTCAACAAGAACGCTTCCCAACAGTCACCACTCAACCTCAAATGATGAACAATAAAGATTTTAATCAAATAGTGGTGGAAGAGGTTGGAGTCAGCCTTCTCCCTCTTAAATCGTTTAGCCATTTTATACAAGCTGCGAAGGAGGAAATGTGGCATATTCAAAGGAAAATCTATGAAACTCATAAGCAGCCGTAGGTGGTATAGGAACACTAAACCATATCTACCTTCGCATGTAACAAATTGCTTAATAATGGCCAACAAATCATGCCACCTAGACTTAAGGGCTGTGACCGGCATACCTTTGTCACAACTGACAATTTTCCTTGAGGTAAACAGGAGCGGCCATGGCACTTCATCCACCTTCGAATTCTTAAACCATTTCTTCCCCTTAGCTGGCAAACCAGTGGTTGAGATGAGGAATTCCTCGTTCAATTCGAGTTGGATTTCCCCAACTTTGGCCCTGCATCCATCAAATGTGAGGGCAAATTGCTAAGCGACTATGAGGTTGAAACCCTCGAATTTTTCAATGAAAACTAACCATTTGTTCCTCTCCAGGTCCTCTCGGGCGTTATCAAATAACAGCAATGTTTGGACGCCATTGGGTTCTATGCGCACTACAGGAGCCATAGCAAATAGCACACAGTCAACAAGGTAAACGGTGAGGGGGTTTGACAGGGTAGACATATGACTAATTCCCACAGTTTTTCCCAAAACAAGCAGAGGTAGCCCAAGGTGCAAGGAAGACATTAATGCATATGTGTGCGAGGGTGTTGGAGTGAATTGAAACCATGCAAAACTATCATGTTGGCATGTACAATCGATGGCACCTTGGTAATTCAAATTACTTTTGGTGTGTGTCAAAAACAATGTAAACAACGTGTCAAACGAATAACCATTGAAGACCATGACAAGTCGATCTAAATGTTTGAACAAATAATAGAATTTGTATGATTTAAAACAAAACAACATGTCGAATATTGCACCAAATATTTAATCACAAAGTTAATGCGTTCTATGAAACCATTGCACCGAGGATTTAATCAAAGACACCAAAAATCATTGCATCCCGAACTTATAAATCGAACCCATATTAACAAAAATGCAAGGTGAATAAAGGTTTGGTGTTTTGACAAATGTATGACCTTTAGTGAGATAGAGGTGAAAAAATATATGACCACATGAACAAAAGTATTCATAACAATCCAAAGATGATTTTAATTCCATCAACATGACTTCCAACTCAAGGTTTTCACGCTTGTAGTCGTGAAAATGAAAACAAAAGGCAGGTGTGTGAAAGCGAAAGATAATAGTGTCATTTTGTTTAAAGAATTGCGATGAGTATTCAGGGTTCAAAACCCTTGTGTAGGCAGCTTATAAGGAAAAAATAAAATTGCAAAATGGCTGCCAACACCTCCAGGACCTGATGTCAATGTTCCAGTCCAACTATAACATAGAAATACACAAATCACAAAGACTCGGTCAACAATTACAGAAGTTACAGAAGGAGACTGTCATGGCTAAGACATTATCTGAGGCCAAGGAAAACATCTGGATGGATATGAGAAAGTCCATGGAATAGATATGGCCATTCATACAAATTGTTTTTGAACAACATGAACTAGTACAGAAGGCCAGAGAAGCAATTGAAAATATAAGGGAAGAATTAGGGGAGAGGCATACATAGGCCATTGAGCTCGTCAGGTTCCTAAAATCCAAGACCAAGCAGGATTTAGAAGCATTTGAAATTGAATACATGACAGAGACCATCCTTGAGGTCAAGAATATCTTGACCAAGAAAGGATTGATGTTGCAGCTAGAGGAGAAAGCTCAGATGATGGACATTGGAGTGAAGATAATTTTCAGGAAGGTTGAAATGCTACACAAGAAGGGACTCCCTAAACTGCTGGTAATAAATGAAAAGCTCATTACTCTGTCATACTACAAGCAAAATATCAATACAGTTGCAAAATATGGTTCCAAATTTGCAGGTATACAGGGAAGTATTACTGGAAAGGAATTTCCTAGAAACATTACAATTGGACCTAATCGTCCAACATGAGATAAAATATATTTTTATTACAAATCCCACTTTTTCCAAGTACAGTGAGATGGATGAAATATATAGAAAGTTACTCAAGGTTTCCATCCCTAGTCAAAAGAGATGGGAATACTTGTGTTCTTTACTTGAGTAAAGGGGATGTGGAGTTCTGAGTCAGCCTAGAGAACACAGTTGTTAGGCGAAAATATTGTCGTTTAATTCCGTTGTAGTACTTTCCCAACTATTTAATTTTTCAATCTGAGGTTTGTAGGCTTACAAAGCACACGCACTATATATGCAGGACTGAAGTAGAAGTAATCTAATCTAAATTTCTGAAATGAAATTAATCTAGGAAAGCATTGAAATACTAACTAGGAAAGCAAGAAATTGCATAAGGGAAA
This sequence comes from Picea engelmannii, assembly GCA_009831015.1. Classification (NCBI taxonomy): domain Eukaryota; kingdom Viridiplantae; phylum Streptophyta; class Pinopsida; order Pinales; family Pinaceae; genus Picea; species Picea engelmannii. Next base: position 391,858 of record ML800172.1, read on the forward strand.
AAAAATACAACATGTGAAGAGTTGAATGATAAATGACATATGTGAGCTCACACCATAAATCAATCTCAAATTATATTACAAGAGTCAAATGACAAAGAATGAAAGAATAACAATGAAAGAATCAAAGCTAAGAATCCCCTTCTCCTCATTACAAGACTAAATTATGAATTACATGATGACCCTCATGAAGAGAGAACACTCTCTTACATACATGAGTGTCATAATTACAGATCCATTATTCTCTCAACAACTATCAACTACTTTCCCATTATGACAAGATATGATCCCTTCAAATCCTCCATACATCTCTCACATATCTTAGATAAGATATGCCAACCAAATCTTCCATGATCTTCTCTCTTTCAAATCTTCAAGTTTTAAGATGTAATTCGAATTTTGAGGATAGGTGGTGTATTTTGAATTTGTTGCAATCTTCAAATATGCCTGCACACATCATCAAACTCATCCAACTTTGATATATAATGAAAATATGTTAATTTCTAATATTTAATCACAAATTCACTTATAATACTAAAAGGAATAAAGTGGAAAATAATAATATGAAACCCAAATGTATGTATGGAAATGGTATGATAAAACGTTAATGGGATGATGAAATGTAAGGAATAGTGAAGGAAAAGGTGGATGAAAATACGACATTTTTGAGGCCCAACATACCCCCCAACTCAACTTGTTGCATGTCCTCATGCAACCATGCATGGATCTTCTTAAGAACTTTTGGCACTCAAACTATGGCTTTTATTGATGATGTCCTTCTAACAATGAATGTTTCCAGGGTATGAGATACAAGAGTAATAGCATGTGAAATATGTGTAACAACATGTGAAATTTTCTTATGGTTGGTTCTTGTGTGACAACCATGAATACAAAAGATGTTGGTTCTTGTGTTAACAACATTCATTTCACTTATTGATTTTCTTTCTACAATAATTTAGCCATGTACTCACAGGAAA
>ML800172.1:392881-404478 GCA_009831015.1 Picea engelmannii
CCCCAACTAAATCAGTTGCATGCCCTCATGCAACTTAGTGTAAGTCATGGAAGGAAAGAGAGCATGGCGAGGAAATTTTCCAAAATATTTATGTCAACATATAATGAATTGTGTGATTAAATCTTAGAAAAGAACATACCTCCACTTACCCAGAAAGTAGATGTAGTTGTTGCGGTTGTTGGATCAGGAAAACGTGACTGGCGTTGTAGTTGCAACTGCAGTAACTGCTAGAGAAAAGAATATCTAATTGTGACTGATGGAATATGTAAGGTGTCACTGCTATAAGATCAGGAAAATGGAACTGCTAATGTTGTTGTTGTAACTGGATCATGGGAAGTGAAAGAATCTGAATTGTTATTGTTGAATCATGAAAAATGTGGAAGGAAGCGAATATGGAATGGTGGTACTCTCATAGATCTGAAATCAAACTGTTGCAACTTCTAAGGGGATCATGAAAAAGTGTATAGTCTTCACCTATTAAAAATTGATGGTACAATTCTAGTCATGCGAATAAATGTGTCAATGTCGAGCATGAAGAGAAATCATTGGATTACCGGCCATTGATGAATGTTGTTAACCAATGCGAGACAAACTCACCAGTGATGTCAATGAGTGTCAAGGTACCCGAGTACATCTTCCGAAGTGCGAATATATGGGCTGATGTCGAGCCACTTGCAATATCTAACGATCAAGGGACATTGATGTATTCCCATGATTGCTAGCGAGAGAGCTTGCCATTAAGGCATGCAAGCTTCAAGGTACTCAAAAAGGAACTCTAGTCTATATCCCAGATAAGGTGTCGAGGTCGATGGGGAAAGACTATTAAAGGTGGGCCCTAAGGAATCCCACATCAGTCAACACGAGTTTATAAAAAGAGTGGTAGTACTATATATGTAAAGATCTCAGTAGCAACAGGTTTTATGGCAAGGAAATGTGATCATGGAAAGGGGGTTTGTTTTATTCAGAAGGAAAACTGGAAAGGAAAAAATGAACTGAAAAAGATAAGGGAAATGATGTACGCAACTCAGAAAAATAGGTGTGTGGAATCATGAAAGTTAAGGCAATGGAAGATGGCTTCAACACAGGATGATTAATTAGTTTTGAAGGAGAACTGGGACAGTGTTACAGCATGAAATTTGGCAAAATGTTTTTGTGTATCAGCAAAATGTTGTTGTGTATCAGAAAAATGTTTCTGTGTAACAACAAACATCAGGATGCGCAAAAAGTTTCTGTGTAACAGCAAAATGATTTTGTTGAGTAACAACTCCTTCAAGCTATCTAGCAAAGCATGTGTTCTTTGAAGAATTTTTTGATTCATAATAATCATTGTGATCGGTTGGAATGTGATCGGTTGTGAACCTAAAAATCTTAGTACAAATTCTTGTTGCCCTTGCATACTTATTTGTCTTGGTTGTATCAAATTCTCCCATTTGCATAATAACCAGTTGTTGAGAATTGTCACTAAAGTCTTGGAATATTAAATATGCTACTTGTCAAATTTACCCAAGAAATTAGTCAAGTTGCTCCATTGATTTTAACTATTTTTCTGCATAATCAAACTTGTACGTCATCAAATGTATTGAATAATTAAGGCATACAAGTCTCTGTGACAACCAGTAAGCAAACACAACAATCGATCCTGCAATACAATGCCTGCAAAAACACGTTAATCAAAAATTCCAAGAACATATAGATGTTATGAAAAAAAAATATCATCTCGGTACGCCAAATTGGTCCATTTGCCATCCAAAGTGAACAGCGGTTTCCCTGCATGACCTGAAATTAAAATAACAAATCAATTCTTAAAAACGCACAGCTGAAACATAATACCAATACATTGAGTTGTACATCAGAAGATAGGTCTGATCCGGAAAATAGAAAGTGTGTCAATGGAGACCTAGCCGTGTATGATGTAAATTTATCTTGGTTGCGTTGCATGTTGTGAGCAACCTCCGGATCTGCAAAACAACATTCTTGAAGTTCCTCGCGCTTTGTCTCAACTGTACTTCACTTTATGTTCTTTCAACAATTAGGTATGCAATGAATTTTAACGTTCTGACTTAAGCCCTTGCAGTGCAAGTTGCACATCAGTCACTTTATCATCAAAGTGAACACTTAAAGAAAGCAACAGATCATCTTTATCCACTGCATAATTGGCATAAACAGTCTCGTGCATGCCCAACATCCCCAAGCTTTTCTCAAGAGAAGATGGAAAAGATCCCAAGAGCATGAAAGTATTGGCCACCGAAATTCCTGTATGATATACACACTCTCGGAGTTTTTGGCTAGCATTGAGGCAACCCCTTACAGAAAAAACTGACAGAAGAATCCAATCCTAGTATCTATAATCTCACAACAGTAAATGATTCATGTCGTTTGCAAATAAGAAAGGCTCCAAGATGATCAATTTGATTGTGCACGTAATAATGACATTTGGCAGTTTCCATTGCTTCAAGCTTCAAGAAGAATTCATTCGTTAAAACATCGGAAAAGAAATGAGCTCTCAAAATATTCTCGAACGCTTCCCTATAACTGTTCGTTACCATCCTTCCGAACATCTTCTCATAATTTTTCTTCTCACCTCTGGAATTGGATGCAAGAAAAGTGAACCCGCTGAACAACTGGACCCTCTCCACAATCTCAAATTATTTCTCCATCCTTAATATGTTCTCCAACGACTCAACATGTGGGCATAAGACTGGCAGGTTGAACGAATCCATTTTCTCCTTCTCAATCATTCCCCCCTTGATAAGCTCTTCAAACGCAGCTTCCATGGGATGAGAAATGTATCCTATGACGCCTTGCTCCTTTATGTCCAACTCAATATGATAGTTTTAAACAATATGTTCATCAAATTCATCACTACTTGGCCATTTGTACGCGTAGCCCAAACAATGACGAAGTAGATCACGTTAACTAACAGAAACATCTAGTTTCATGCGAGCCAGCCTTGGCATACGGCCCAGTCTTCATCAGTCGTGACAATTGCAATGTTGGCCATCGTGGATTTAGCAGTGAAATCATGGGCATATAAATCTGGATGCATCTTCTTCGTTTTTCTCAGGAGTCAGTAAGAAATCATTATCAATTGCACAAATAAATCCGGAGTGGCCGCATACAATATTGATTCATTAATGGCATCAATTTTTAATTATTTAATGGTGAAATGGCCGATCGCTTTAGGATCTGGACTGATCGTGAATTAATTGGTGCTGACATATTATTGATATCGACCTGTGGATATGGATAATCACAATCACAATCATGATTTGGTTCCTATTCTTCAATCAATCCCTTCGAAGGTGTAACTGCCTAACTTCACTTCCAATGGATGCAACTTCACCACTGGCATATCGGCCCAAAATTAGAGGTAGAAGTGGCTCAAATAAGGATCGACCATATCCAGATTGCATCTGGAACATTCGCGCCCACTCCATGTGATTGTCGATATTGAACTTGTTTCTTCAATAATTTAGCACTTGTCGCAACACCTCCAACAACAGTACCATATGTATCTGCCAATGAAAGTAACTCTCCCTGAAGATTCATGTAGTTTCCACCTCTCTTGAGAAGATCCACACCCAATATTTCAGTTTCTGGGAGTCCAATTGTATCCAGGACAGCATGAAATCGTCCCTCCAATTTTGTTCTCAAATCCTCTAATGCGTAGTCAATAGCCTTTTCTTCTCTTGTTGCCATAATGCGGTCAATGCTTAGTTTGCCACAAGTAGTTACAACATTACACCCAACTTCCACTGACAGCTCTATTTTGGCAAGGCCAACTGCCCCTCCACCTCCTATTACAAGTACCCTTATGTCTTGTACTTATTCGAACAGTGATTTTTAAAGCTCGCCAGACAGTCAATGCAGCAAAAGGTATTTCACTTGCTTCCACATGAGTAACAGAAGGTGGCTTAGGTACAAGCTCATCCTCTGATAGTATAGCATAATCACTGTAAGTATATCTTACTGTTGTGGGATGAATAGCTCCAAAAACTTTTTGGCCTACATTGGAATGTCCAGGCTTACAAAGAAAATGATGGCATTAAATGTTTTCCATAATAGATGCAAAAACATTTTACAGGATGTAATTCACTCCATGGTTTCCATTCAATAGATGGTTATGTAACAACCAATTAGAATTGTTAGTCTACTCGTGCATGCATGAGTCTTAGGGGTAAGGGTCGTGGAAGAGGTGGAGGGCGGATGTCTCTAGCATGCCATGTGCAACTTAATTGACCAAATCTAAAATGTATGTTACTGGATGATTTTTGTATACAGGTTTTCACTCCAGGAAGGAGAAAAGATGGGGGCGATTGGTATTAAAGGTGTGATTTTCACATCTATCAATTGTAGGTTGTAATTCAAAGGGTGTTGCAGCAACTCAAACCAGAAACTATTGCATCAGGAAACAAATCTTTGCATAGTTTAAATGGATTTCAACCGACCACGTTTTAGCATTATTTCAGCATGCCCTGACAGTTCAGTGGGGAAAAATTCATGAATTTGCAGACCATTTATTATTATATTTTTTTTTGTTTTGTTTTGTTTTCTCCTAACGCCACTTTTGTTTTATTGTTACAGATCTACAAATTTATTCAATCACTGTTATAGAAAAAACGTCATTGTTTCAGCATGTACAATTTCATTGTAGCAGCATGAAAAATGTCGTTGTACCAGCATGTTGTAAAAGCATGTAAAATTTTCGTTGTATCAGCATGTTGTAACAACATGTAAAAATTTCATTGTATCAGCATGCTGTAACAGCATGTAAAAACTGGTTTTGTTTTTATTCGCCTAAAAAAAAATTATAGTGTTTATTCGCAGGTCAAAGGATGGGCACAAAAAAATTCATTCTTGAAATCAATTTAGACATCCTATTTTATGATCCTCACGATCGCATGAAGCGCGGATGAGAGCATACTTATTCTAAGAAAACAAAACTGGAAATAAAATCCTACTTGCTCTATGCTAACTGAAACTTAAAGATTAGTTACGTGTATTCAAACTTCCAATGGATACAAGCACACAATAGTAACAGAAATATGTTCAATGGTGATTTTTCAAATGAATAATGGAAATATTCGAGAGTGAATAAATCTAATTGTTGCAACTGCAAGCTTCCTAAATAAAGATAAAAAAAATGGATCGAATCGAGTGCTTTCCTGGAACCATTGCTCGATAATGATTTCATAGGCATGTTTTTCCTCGCTCATATCTTGTTGTAATCCCTCTTCATCTTCCTCAATCTCCTTCTTGAATGATTTTTCGTCATCAAATATGTAGGGTTCTTCAGATGTTGAATCCTCGTTTGTTGCTAGAGGAGTGTTTGAATCTTTAATTGATGTCAAGATATCATCTTCCTGAGAAGAGGATATCCTGACTTTCGTGAGGATTTGAGTGAGTAGTTCCAAGCTAACACTCATTGTTAAAACATATTGAAAAAGGGGTTCTTACAACACCCAAATCAAAAATATAAATTAAAAACTAAAAATCACAATTGTGGAAAACACACTTGCTACAATTGAAATTCACACTTGCGAAAAATGAAATTTTCACTTACGCTTGCAGGAATTGAAACACTCCCTACATGCCCTTACCCATATTTCACCTCAGAGTTAGGAGCATGACTATTCAAACTAAACCTCAATCCATCGTGCTTCCCCCACAACGGCGCCAAAATGTTAGGCGGAAATATTGTCGTTTAATTCCATTGTAGTACTTGCCCAACTATTTAATTTGTCAATCCTAGGTTTGTATGATTACGAAGAGCATGCACTATATATGCAGGACTGAAGTAGAAGTAATCTAATCCAAATTGCTAAAATGAAATTAATCTAGGAAAGCATTGAAATACTAACTAGGAAAGGAAGAAATTGCATAAGGGAAAAACAATACAACATGTGAAGAGTTGAACGACAAATGACATATGTGAGCTCACACCATAAATCAATCTTGAATTATATTACAGGAGTCAAATGACAAAGCATGAAATAATAACAATGAAAGAATCAAAGCTAAGAATCCCCTTCTCATTACAAGACTAAATTATGAATTACATGATGACCCTCATGAAGAGAGAACACTCTCTTATATATATGAGTGTCATAATTATAGATCCACTATTCTCTCAACCACTCTCAACTACTTTCCCATTATGACAAGATATGATCCCTTCAAATCATCCATACATCTCTCACATATCTTAGATAAGATATGCCAACCAAATCTTCCATGATCTTCTCTCTTTCAAATCTTCAAGTTTGAAGATGTAATTCGAATTTTGAGGATAGGTGGTGTATTTTGACTTTGTTGCAATCTTCAAATATGCTTGCACACATCATCAAACTCATCCAACTTTGATATATAATGAAAATATGTTAATTTCTAATATTTAATCACAAATTCACTTATAATACTAAAATTAATAAAGTGGAAAATAATAAGATGAAACCCAAATTTATGTATGGAAATGGTATGATAAAAGGTTAATGGGATGATGAAATGTAAGGAATAGTGAAGGAAAAGGTGGATGAAAATACAACATTTTTGAGGCCCAACAACAGTCAAGTCAAAGTGATGAATCATCAACTACTTCCCCAAAAATCAGCACCAAGTATTAGAATAGATTAGCAGCGTTCCTAATATTTTGTAATTTGTAATCTAGTTAGTTAGATTTTTTCTCCACAATATCCTAGTCATTAATGATAGGATCAGATGTAAACTATTGTATAAATACTTCTTCCTTCGAAGTATTGAGGGTTGATTTTTTCACCCAAGGAGATATTTGTGTAATCTTTTCAAAAGGATCAACCAGTAATAAAATAGGCCAATTTATAGGATTCTTGTATCGAATTGTTGGTGATGTTTCTCTTTCTGTGTTAAATGATTTTCTATTCTCTATAATCACTTATGTTTTTCAAATTATAATCATTAAAAGGAAGTCAATAGAACATAATTTATCTTGCATACTCTGTCTCTAGTCTTTTAATGATCTATATGTTATTCATTTGATATTAAGTAAGGAAATTCTTAACTTCTTCTTTGTTTGGTTGACTTTCTCACCTTTTATGTCTTATCCATCTCATTTAATCTCAATTGATTCAACATTTTTATTTTCTATCCCTGTGAAGGAACCTCATAAAAAGTTGCATTTGATTCTGATCTTTAATACAGACCCCATAGCCCCATGGAAGTTTAATGCATTTCTTCAGGCAACTTTTATAAACAAATAAACAAACTCAGACTATCTTAACTAGCCTAATATCTAAAACCTAAACAAATCTAAATCTTACAGAGAGGTCCCTCTCTAAAAATGGCAGGGCTAGATTCCAGTTTCAAAAGTGGTTTTGATAAGTTACCTCTGTCAATTTCTTCTACCCTTGACAACCTCTACGAATTTCAGAGTGTTAACATAGTGGCGACCATACTGAGGAACTGGACAAATTTTCCAACTTTATGAATATTCTTCCCTAGATAAGAAAACTTTATTTCTAAACAATCATAGATCTAAATTTCAAGAGATAAATGTTCAGAGGTTGTTAAATTTTGTAAATATTCGATTAGATTTCTTAAAGTTTAAGTTTTGGCTCCAAAAAGAATCCACACCAGATCTCACCTTGATCCAGAGCCTATAAAAGTAGTAGATAATCAAGAAAATTTAATCCAAAAAAAGAAACACAGCATAAATTCAAGGGAGTAGCAGTCCTCTTCCTAGGGCCACTTCTCTTCCAAGAAGCTTGTCACAATCCAGGACATCGAGTTTGACCTACCTTTTGAGCATAGCCTTTTCAGAACCAAAGTTGAGATCTTTGTGGATGAAATAGTAGTAGATCAAACCATCCTCCAACCTAGAACCCTTGAAAGACTCTCTCCTGGAATAGATTTTGATCAGCAGGCCCTTCAAGATTTTGAGAAACTACAATATCTATCATCAAATCTTGACCAAGCTTTGTTTAAATCCCATTTTCAACAGTCTGTTGAGCTTTCTTCTCTTTCTATTGTTGCAGCTTCTGTTAACCCTCAAGTAACCCATCTTATATCTCCCAGCCCCTCTTCCACATCTTCTATCACTTCTCCAGCAATCATACAGGTTGTCATCCAACCTCCTCCACCAATCATGGCAGCAATATGTTCTCCCCTGGTGTTAGTTTCTCCCTTACATAACATGCCCTGAGACTATCAAACTAGGATTCCTCAATTTGATGGCACTGGAACCCTTAATGCACAACAACATGTGGATAAAATTAATTGTTTCTTTGACTTACATGAATTTGATGAGGAAGACGTCCAAATGAGACTCTCTGCACAAATTTTATCTATTTATGTTAAGAAATGGTTCAAAGCATTATCTGTTGCTAGCATTGTCGATATTGTTGTTTTTCACCAATATTTCCTCAGTAGATGGAAGGTAAAGAAAAACCCTCTCCAAATTTTATCTGAATATGAAAATATTAGAAGAAACCAAGGGGAAACTGTACAGGACTATTGCACACATTTTAATAATATCTATAATGAAATTCCTGCTAATATGAAACCTCCTCAAGGCTTGGCCTTGATCAAGTTCCCTGATGGATTTGACGTTGATATGTCCTACCAACTGAGAGAAAGAAACCCTACCACTCTGGAAGATATGAAGAAATGTGTTGTGAGTGTTGAAGCAAACCTATTGGCTAGGAGAGCTAGGCAAAGAACATAAAGGAGAGTCATAATTAAGGAAGAACCTTCCACTTCCACTACAGATTCCAAAATAGATTCTTTGGTTAGAACTATGGAGAGAATGATGGAGAGATTAGAAATCACTGACAAGAACCCACCTAGAGACAACCAACCTGCCCCTCAAATCTGAAATCCCAACTGCATGAGAAATCCTTCCCAGATCAGGCAAAGAGAGCCTAGAGAACAGTGAGAACAGAGATTTCATGATCAGTATATTAGGCCACCCTTTCAAGAAAACTATGATGATGAGGGGGAAGAAACTATTGAGGGACTATATGACATTCACATAAATCTTATGGGAGTTAATGACAATGATTCCATCTTTCTTACTCAAGAAGAACAAGACATTTTTCTCCTTTCACAGACCAAAGTAGATGAGGAAGAGTCAGAACAACAAGCCTTCGAAAATGCAATAATGGGAGTCCATAGGCAATACAACTTACGAAGTAAAAATTCTAATGATAACCAAACTAAGAAATATTATGAAATTAAAAAACCCTCAGATACTCCTGCCAAGAAAGTTCTTGAAAAGAAAAACTTAGAGACCCCTACAAAAAGAACACATGACTCGATACCCAGGACAACTCAAACAAAGGTTCCCTCTACCAGTCAATCCAATCCTACTATATAGAATAATGTGGCTAAGAAATCAGACCTTCATAATCAAAACAAAACTCCTACCACATTCAGTCTGGAAAGTGAATTGGCCAAACTAAAAATACCTATTCCTCTATCAAAACTGATGAACAAGAATGCTTACAGATCACAAGTGATCAGAGCCTTAAACATAGAACCAGGAGTAGGCACAGATATTGTGAACGTTGTTGATGATCAACCAGAACTGTTGTTTTGTCCTAAGGTTGAGGGAAAAGTTGAAGGTGGTTTTACTCCTCCTTTTTACATCAGTTTAAGTATTCATGATAAGACATTACACAATGCCATGTTGGATTCTGGAGCTTCTCACAACCTTATTCCTAAGGCTGTGATGGAAAATTTAGGGCTTGATATCACCAAGCCCTACAAGGACTTATACTCCTTTGATTCAAGAAAAGTTAAATGCATAGATCTGATCAAAGACTTGTGTATTACCTTGGCACAAATACCAACCAAAAGCATGGTAATGGATATTATCGTTGCAGATATTCCTCCAAAGTATGGCATGTTGTTATCTCGATCATGGGGTGCCAAATTACAGGGTACCTTACAGTTGGACATGTCCTATGCCACCATTCCTTTATTTGGTTAGCAGATAATGTTGTACAAAGAAACTCTAATGAAATACATGGTTAGCAATCAAGAGAAACCACATAGCTATCCTTTATACTCTATTCATTCTGATCTGGACTCCTTTATTTTATATAATGATGGTGAATTGGATAGTCAAATTTCACAATTGGAAGATGATGTGTACAACCTGGAGGAAAATAAAGAAACTTTTGAAGAAGATAAAACAGTGACATTACAAACTGATGAACCAGTAGAACCTCTTTGGAGTTTAGATTTCGATGGTGTTTTCAGTAAAGAAGGATCCAGAGCTAGGGTGTGGGTACATAATCCAAATGCAAGGTATTCAGAAAGCCATTCTTATAAATTAAATTTCCAGTGCACCAACAACATATATGAGTATGAAGCATTAATGCTTGGCCTAAAATTGTTGAAAAAGCTTGGTGCCAAAATAATTTCAGTAATGATCAGGGGATCAAATTTTGCTCAATTTTCAAAGTGCTTGGAATGCGACGAAAACAGTGCCATTGTGTCCGTCTCGTCTTCCTGATTCCGGCGGTATATTTACTTTCGCAAACAGAGTCTGTATGGAGGAGATATCGCGATTTGTCCGCCAGGCCAAACAGGGAAAAAATTGGGATGCTGACTGTACCTGTCCGTACAGTCCGTACGGCCACGTGGAGGGCCGTACCATCATGCTGACATAGCAGAGGGAAGACGTGGCGCATTTGTATTGGACGGTTGTCAGCGAATTGGAGGTTGACACGTGTCATTGATGGCCAATAATGTGTGAACATGTGGCCCAACCATTTGGCGCCACGTGTCATTGTTTCACTGGTTTATATGGTTATGTGTAAAAGTTGTATGGAGAGTCCGCGGGGTTCGACCCCGGGACCTCTTCACATGCCCACGACTTCGTCCGACCGCCCGGCCATTGGGCCACACAATGTTCCTTGTTAACTATGTGTAATTGCATTTATTTATCTTTATGTAAATGTATATCGGGTGGGGGGTCGGGCCGGGGCTTAGCCCCGGCCCGTGGTTTCATTACCAAACATACGACCACATATATATTGGCAGCGCGGGTTTAAAACAAAGTTATGTTTAAAACATATGTAATATGGTTCCACTATATACATGTTATAACCGTTATGCGCGCGGGACCCAAGGTTTATGTATTATATTGTATACATGTGGCCATATTAAATATTGCGCGCACGGTTGTGTATTTCCGTGGGTTTTAACCAATGGGTTATACATTTATGCGTGGTTTAAATCGTTTGCACAGTTTTCAAATGGTTAAACGATTTTTATGCCCAGCCTATGGTCGCGTGAGCAATATGACCCAGTGTCGAGGCGGTTAGGGGCTGGAGGCACCCTAACCGTTCTACGATTTGTACCGGTGCGTGGTTGCGTACGGGTCTTGGTTTTTCCGCTTAAATGAGCGTGTGTGCTAGGTTGGAAGCACAAGGGTGCAGATTGTAGAACCAGAGACAGCAAAGTTGGAGAAGGAGCTTCAAGGAGGCATATCTTTCTCATTTTTCGACCGTTTCAGGTGCCAAAAGAGCCCAGACAGGGGTTTTGGGACGTTGCGGAGCCATTGAAGCAGTCAGTTTGTCATTTTGAGCACTGTAAGACATGTTTTTGAGCACTTT
>ML800172.1:409159-453691 GCA_009831015.1 Picea engelmannii
ACCTACTCCCCCCCTCCGAGAACCCACCTAACCGCTCACCTCACTCTGTGATTGTACCCCACAACCTTGTCACACGTCATACTCATCATACTCATTGGCTGATCAATGTTATCCCTCATGACCATTTTTGTCCAATCACCACCCGCGCCATAACAGACACCTCCCTGCACCATTTAAATCCATGTCTTCACCATTGTCGCACTGTTCACCGATCCAAACACTGTTGACACAACGTCAACTCCATATTTCAAGCCAATCATCGCCAAACCACATCGTTGACAGGCACCATTAAAATCGGGTAACTATAGTCATTATTATTTTCACCTTCAAATCTTTGTTAACTATGGATCCCAAATCTAAAACCACTGAAACTTTCAAGAATCCATTTCTTCCCCCTCCCATCGACCTGGAGCGTGTTCCCCTAGCTGACAAAGACTACAGAGTTATAGAGTCGAAGTGTGAATTCAATTTCTTCAAATTACACTTCAGCCTAAAAGACATTTTCGTAGACCAGAGTGATGAAATTGGACTCTGGGAGTCCAATTTAACCTTATACATGTTTCCCCAAACCTTTCATTTCCCATAGTTTTCCTTTAAGTGTCAATCCCATTATCTTCCTGGCCAAAGGGCCATCGTGTCTTCGTCAAGTGAAACATTGTTCATTGTTACCCCTGAGTCAATAAACCAGATGTTATAGGTCCCCATAATTGATTCTGCTATCCCTTTCTCCATTGAAATCCTAAACGACCTCTATCATAAACTCTCATTCCCCAAAGAGCCCAAATCTTTGAAATCTTCCTACCAGAAGATGCACAACTCCCTAAGAAAAACCCTCCCTATCCGTCTTCCATTTTCTCAGTCAGAGCCAACCAAATCATTTCCACCCTCTATTGCATGTTAGGATATTTTTCTGATGAATGGGTAGATGAACCTATCCTGGGTTTTATGTCCATCTTCTCCACATAAGAGAAAGCTACAATCCAGTTCGATTCCAGACAGTTTTTGGATGATAGTATACATGAACAGTTCTTCAAATTCTCAATAGAAGGAATGTTCAAGTACTCCTCAATGATGGGGTACATATTCCTTTTATTTAAGGTAGACATATTCTCCTGTGCTCTCCAGAAATTATAACAGGAAGGAAATCCCCAATCAGTGACTTCTTGGACCTCAATAGTGAAGAAGAATTCCATTGAGTTAAGCTTTAAAGACTCTATTGATCAGTTTTACCATCCAATGGTGTGCATGATCAGCAGTAGAATGGAATCAAGAATTAATGAGGAGGTCCAGATAATTCTTCATCTATCTGACTTGGCCAAAACAGGAGACTGGTATTTTTACCAGAACAATATTGAGATCAGAGTATATGGGTGTTCATTTCCACCATATAAACTGCCAAAATACCTCCCTGTCAGGATATTTGCATTGGAATAAATAAACCAGGTGATAAGCTATGATGACATTCATTTTGTTTCATTTAAGAAGAAACAACAACTCAGGATCAAGATCCAAATTGGTCCTTTCATATGGAATAGCAGGGCTGCAGGAGAAGAGGCTAGCAACCTCTTGAAATAGATGAACTTCAGTTTGAGTTGCACATGGAATTATGACCCGTTTGGTAGTATATCAGAAATCAGGCTCAAACAGAAGAACTCTCCTTATGCTCATGTGCAAAATCCTGAAGTAGAAAAGTTTATGAATCAAACAGACTGGTAGGAAAATACATTGCTTTAAACTGAAGAAGAACCTCCCCTTTTCACTGCCTCTCATACCAGCACTCCTCAAGCACAAAAATAAAAGAGAGATAGGAAAGAGGTTTCACCTTTAGTCACAGAGGTGTCAGCTAAAGATTTTCAAGTTTACAGGAAGAAGGCTAAAACTATCCACACACCAAACATGCTTAAAGAAGAAGAAACATAGTCCACCATAGTCATGGAAGGACCACATTCCTCAACATTCTCAGGCAGTCAGCACATAGTGTCCACATCCTCATCCAAGAAGCAAGAAGACACTACATTGTCAGTTGAGTCCTCTCATGATCCAACGGGATCAAGTATCTTTGACAAATATAAATTGATCAAGCAGTGGAATGAACTTCTAAATAGTAGCACATATGCCGAGTTTTGGAATAAAACGTCTACATCCCAGCATAGATTATTGTATGCATTTGACATAGAGAAGAGGAGGATGCACATGGAATTCCTACAAGCACAGATCCCTCACAGTAAGACAGCTTCTGAATACAAGAAAACATCCTTTGAGTTTGATGTGAAGGAGGTCCATCCACTGGACCAAATGGACATGCACAGACAAACAGGGGAGATGATTTTCTCCACTCTAAAAAACACTTCATTGATTGCCTCGAAGTTGCAGGTGTATTTGAATAACATGCAATCTCAATTGAAGTTGGAGAAGATATCATCCTTGGCCAAAGACAATAAAATCAAATCCCTAGAGGAGTTGGTGTTTAAGATTGGTTATGACCCTTCTAATGTCAAGGCAGCTGAAGAGTTACTAAAGAAGAAAAATGTTGACATAGCCTCCTTGAGAAAAAAATTGAAACTTCTAGCCACTGAGGATTCACAAGCAAAGGTAATGGCTGAAAGTGAAGGCCACAAAGAGGAGATGTTAAAATTGATCATGGAGAAGAATGCACAAATAAAAGAGATGGAGGTTGAGTTAGACAAAATGGTCAAAGAGAAAGAACAAAGTGTGAAGATGGATGTTATTCCACTGGAGGTAGTCCCTCTAACAGGAGTTAGTACAGCAGCAGTTGTAACAACAAAGATTCCATCGGCCATCCCAATGAAATTTCCATATGCTTCTGAGAAGCTAGTGAAGTCAATGGAGGACATGTCCCTTCAATGGGAAGAAATCAAAAAGTTTCACGAAGAGATAAAAAAACCTCCAGGACCTGTAGTCAATGTTCCAGTCCAGCTATAACACAGAAATGCACAAATCACAAAGACTCAATCATCAATTACAAAATATGCAGGAGGAGATAGTCATGGAAGAGACATGAGGCCAAGGAAAATAGTTGGATGGATATCATCAAGTCCATGGCAGAGATATGTCCATTCATAAAAAAAAAATTTGAACAACATGAACTAGTATAGAAGGCCAAAGAATCAATTGAAAATATAAGTGAATAATTATGGGAGAGGCCTACAGAGGCCACTGAGCTCATCAGGCTCCTAAACTCCAAGACCAAGCAGGAGTTAGAAGCATTGAAAATTGAAGATAGGACAAATACCATCCTTGAGTTCAAGAAGATCTTGACCAAGAAAGCTAGAGGAGAAATCTCAGATGATGGACATTGGAGTGGAGAGATTTTTCAACAAGGTTGAAAGGTTACACAAGAAGGGACTCCCTGAACTATTGATAATAAATGACAAGCTCATTACTCTGTAAGACCACAAGCAAAATATCAATACAGTTGAAAAAGATGGTTCCAAATTTTCAGGTATAAAGGGAAGTATTAATGGCAAGGATTTTCTAGAAACATTACAGTTGGACCAAAGCATCCAACATGAGATAAAATATATTTTTATTACAAAGCCCACTTTTTCCAAGTACACTGAGATGGATGAAATATACAAAAATTTACTCAAGGTTTCCATCCCTAGTCAAAATAGATGGGAAGACTTGTGTTCTTTACTTGAGTAAAGGGGATGTGGAGTTTCGAGTCAGCGTGGAGTAGAAAGTCAAGTCAAAGTGATGAATCATCAACTACTTCCGCAAAAATCAGAACCAAGAATTAGAATAGATTAGCAGCATTCCTAATATTTTGTAATTTGTCATCTAGTTAGTTAGATTTTTTCTCCACAATATCCTAGTCATTAATGACAGGATCAGATGTAAACTATTGTATAAATACTTCTTCCTTCGAAGTATTGAGGGTTTATTTTTGCACCCAAGGAGCTATTTGTGTAATCTTTTCAAAAGGATCGACGAGTAATAAAACATGCCAATTTACAGGATTCTTGTGTCGAATTGTTGGTGATGTTTCTCTTTCTCTGTTAAATGTTTTTCTATTCTCTGTAATCACTTATGTTTTTCAGATTCTAATCATTAAAAGGAAGTCAATAGAACAAAATTTATCTTGCATACTATGTCTCTGGTATTTTAATGATCTATATGTTATTCATCTGATATTAAGCAAGGAAATTCTTAACTGCTTCTTTTCTTGGTTGACTTTCTCACCTTTTTTGTCTTATCCATCTCATTTAATCTCAATTGATCCAACAATTTTACTGTCTTTCCCTGTGAAGGAACCTCATAAAAATTTGCATATGATCTTGATCTTTAATACAGACCCCATAGGCCCAATGGAAGTTTAATGCATTTCTCTAGCCAACTTTTATAAACAAACAAGAAAACTCAGACTATCTTAACTAGCCTAATATCTAAAACCTAAACAAATCTAAATCTTATAGAGAGATCCCTCTTTGAAACTGGCAGGGCTAGATCCCAATTTCAAAAGTGGTTTTGATAAGTTGCCTCTGTCAATTTCTTCTACCCTTGACAACCTCTGGGAATTATAGAGTGCTAACACGTAGTATGAAGGACCAGTTTCTTTGATGATGGGATCAAACGATAATGAAAAGTAAAATAGTAGTTTGACCTGATAACTAATTGGAAACAAGTTTCAATAGGATCATGATATTTGTGTTTCTCTTATTTGTTTAGGTCACACAACATGTGCTCATTTTCCATGCTACACAAATTATATTCTTCAAGATGATTGGTATTTGGAGTACATACAGGATTTGCTAAGACGCATGCTAAGAGATCTTCAGTCTCAGGTTCCAATGGTTGCTCTCCATTGAATTATATCCATGATTATTTAGTCTCCTCAACAAATTGACAAGAGGAATCTGAAGGAACTTCTAAATATTCTTGTGGAGAGACAAATAAATTATTTATTGTTGTCAAGATATACTATTCCTGAGAGGCAGATATCCCAACTGTTGCTAGAATGTGAGAAATTTATTGGAGGAGCATTCTTCAGCCTCTTGTTCATCCATGAATTAATCTAGTTGGTTGATTATCCTTGTCTTGCAACACAAATTAGTACTTGGGGGTTCTTACATCACCCCAAAAATGATTTATCATCAACGATCTGAATTTTAAAAATAAGAAATTAAAACTATTTGCAGAAATAAAAACACACCAAACTTGAAATCCTTGCGTTACTGGAACCCTGTTGTCACCAGGTTATCAGTTCACACAAGTCAGCTCATAATAAATAAAACTAAATTTACGTAAATAAAAACACATTTTTGCATAAAATAAGGAAAAACACACTTGCATTAAAAGAAAAACACTTATGCATGAAAGGGAGAGGACAACCTAACTTTGGAGAAACCCCACTAAAGTGGATGTGTGGGCTCTTCCCTCGCGTCTTACCATCTTCTCTCCACCCTTACGTCGTGCATAAAACCAATCCATCGTCTTCTCTTTGCCCTTAGGTTGTCCATAAAACCAATTCAAAACCATTAAAGTAATCCAATTCGAAAACTACATATTACCATTTACAACTCCCCGACAACGACACCAAAATGTTGGTGCAATTATATGCATAATATATTAGAAACCATAAATTCTCGATTGGGATACATAATCAACAAAGTTGTTACACTATATGTTCCGACAACATGTGGTTTACTATGTCTGATGAGTATAGCCTACATAAGAAAACACTTTCAAACCAAATACTTTGTTTTCACACTTTTCAAATAACACTTTCCACACATTTCAAAAATTAGAAATCAATAACTCATTAACAATCACATGATCTAAATTTCTTGCTCAGGTGATGACTATGTTCATTGCTGGCTCATGAAAGGGAAAGATGAACTTTGACTTGATCTCCTGGAGAAACTACACTAAAAATAATTAACACTCTGCATACACTTAAAATGAAACTCAATCAAGCTTAAAAGAAATACCAGGCAGAGTAAAACACTCCATTATAGGTGCATGTAGGATGAGAGATAAAGGTTTTGACTATTCCTGTATTTGCAAGATATAACTCAATCAATTCTAGAAGAAAACTCTAAGTGTGATGGAGCACTCCATTACAAGCTCATGTATGGTGAAAGATAGAGACTCCACTTGTTCTTAGCTTTGCAAGGTACAACAATCATTTAAGACGTTTAATCTAGCAAATGATACTCACACAGAAATAACAATTAACTACTCATAAATCGTTGCACTCATATTGTACATAAAACTCTTACTCACTCAAAGTCATCACACATCTATATTTCATTTTTTCAAATGTATCATTGAGATATAACAAGACTGAATTTTAAATGTTATGATTAAGCACAGAATTACTCTGTTCACACACACACACACACACACACACATAGAAATCTAGAATTATAATTATAAATAAAATACAATGAAGTTTACCTTTATTGGTTTGGTGGGCCCTTTTCGTACCAACAATGAAGCTTAAGAAAGACTTACAGAGAAGAAGATTTGAACATACATGTGAAATTCATGAATTGCAACTTATATCATTACTTCAGAAAAAGAGAGTACAATCAATAGTCCTCAAAACTCCAACCTACATCATAACAATTCCTTCCCCTTCCATAGGCCTATGAGGTCTTATTTATACATAAAATCCATGGAGGAATGGATGAAATCAAATCCCCAAACTCAGAAAATCATTTTTACAATTTTAGGATAAATCCCAAAAATCTGGATTTTTCATCAATTTCAGCAGATTCGAGTTAGAGATCCACTCATATCTTCTAAAACAATTTGAATTTTGGAAAAGTGCCCCCAAAATACTCAATTTTCCACATTCTAGAAAAAACCCATATGGTATTATTTCTAGATCTAATACTATATGCATGAATATCGAGGTGCAAGTTGGCAGTTTGAGATTTTTGCTAATTTGTGTGGAATCATTCCCCTTGAAATGGAGGTCCACATGTGTGATCTGGTTGAATTATGATTCACATTTCTGCATGTAGACATCACTCTGGACAAAACCCATGTCCTCGATTTTCCTCTAGAAGCATTCCAAAATTTCGAACTGTATCTAGTACCAGACAAGTTGAGTATTGGATGAATGTCAAAACAGGTATCGAATGAATACGGGTTGTTGTCATAAGGTTTTCTTAGATAATTCAAAGTAATTATATATATTTAAACATCAAATATTCAATCCAAATCATTAATAAATCATCATAAACCATGATTAAACATAAGTTACCTCATATGTTTACAATAATTGCTAAATGACATGTATGTTGAGGAAAATAGGTAGAGAGTGCATATGTATTAGGAAAAATTGGTCAGGATATGGGACAATATAATGCAATTGGAGGTGAAAAAAAGGAGGCTCAACATTTCCCCCATGTCTTATCCATTGCATGTCATCTTGCAACAATGATCTTCAAAATTTCAAAATTGATGGTATTTCTCACTCAATCAAGCATTCCCTGGTGTTCCACCCTTCTTCATCTCTTTAAGTTCTATTTTAAGTAACCTGCTATACAATATGAACCTCATGGTCTCTGCTTCACACTTCTTACCCATGGAAAAGTAGTTATGATGGCAAAGTGGAGTCATGAGTAATAGATTAATTTTGTTAGTGATTTGACGTTAAGTCTTATCCAATCTATTGTGGATCATAATTAGGAGAAAGGGTTGGATGTGACTCTAATATGATTATAGCGTAGTGGCCAAGAGTTTTCATAATGACTTTGACTAAAATCCTCCCTACCTAGATTACCTTTAAAATAAAAGTGTCATAAGCATAGTTTAGATCGCATTTGAAGAAAGGAACACATAAAAGAATACATCCCAAGATGATTAACTCATCTCTTATCCAAGTTTATAGAGATGAAGCTCTTCTTTCTTAGGTAGGTTGAATTACATATACTGAGGGTCCCATTTTCATTCAAACCTATTTATTTTAAAGATAGAACCCTAAAGTGGATACTTGAAGGTTCTTAAGAACATCATCCGAGAGATATAAAGGTCATATCCTAGCCTTGATTTGATAATGATTACTTCAGAATGCGACCCAAGAGTTTTTGTTCAGTTTTAGGTGTGTCAATTTATGTTTTTCAACTCCCTTTACCTGGCATAGCCCTACTTCCATCAGCTTGTTCAGTACCACAATAGTTTTGCCATAGTACCATACAAGCATGGCCCCACTGCCAGCAGGCCTATTCAGTACCTCGGCGGGTTTACTTGTACTTCCTGATACTTCCTTTTTATTATATTACTCAAAAGATTTATAATGATGTATACTATTCATTGACATATTTATAGTATAAGGAAGACAGGTGGTACGAGAGTGTTTTAGAGTTATTAGGTGTTGTCCCTCGACCAAGTTTTAGAGAACCTTGGTCATGTTTGACCACTTTTGGGACTTCGACGGGCTAGTCGAAGACGGAGCGCCCAGGCGAAGCGGAGATCGTGGGATCTCTCCCCCTTTTTGCAGGATTTTTGGGTTTAGGGATTATGTAACAGGTATGGGATGTCATACCAATATGGGTTTACCCATTCTTAGGCCCCATTTGTAAATGCATAAATAAGTAGCTAGGCATTGTGAAGATGAAGAAGACCTAAGTTGGCTTTGTGCAAAACATGTAAAGGTTGTTAAGTGCGATTAGTTGTGAAGGCTTCATGCATACTATGTTTTGAGAACTTGCAGAGTCAAGTGCAAGTGATTGTAAGAAGGCTCTGTGCTATGCCAAACTTGAGGAAGGAGGTTCTGATGAAGTGTGTGCATATCTCCTATCCTATGCAGAGTTGGTTTTGTGGCTCTGTGCATGTAAGAAGATTGAAAGAAGATAATAAAGAAGACGAAGAGTTGGTGGATGTAGCCCCACACTGGGGGTGAACCATGTATACCTTGTGTTGTGATTGCTTTGTGTTATTGATGTGATTTATGCTTAGTGTTGATCTTTATGTATATTAGATGCATCTGATGTAGTATCATAGTGCTTAATAACATGAATGAATTCTAGATCTGTTTGATGTTAGGTTCTAAATGGTTAGATATGCTTAGATCTTGTTGAATACTGTGTTTTTATGTAATTAGGATTTTTACCTGCGATGTGAACGAGGGTCAAAGACTAAGGAACGTTAATTGCTAAGTGCTCTGTTAAGTATTGTGATCACAGATCTATATCTCAGCTAGGTTGTAGACACTTGAGTCCTACAACCCCCCCTGCCTCTACCTCGGGTGAGACTTTATCTGCTTCGCGGTGTTGCCAAAAGGGCCGGTAGTTAGGGTTTTGTTGGTGCGTTGAACCCTGGGTTTGCCCCTATGCCAACATTAGGCACATAATTAATTGCTTTCAATTATCCCAAGGGTGACATCATCCACATTAGCATTAAATCTCAACCATTCAATGTACAATAGAACATCTCGGATAATGACTAAGAGGTCCCTCTAGTTAATCCTATTAGGGTTCTCATGAAATTTCATTGAGGTTTTACAAAGGCAATCCACTACATGAAGTTTTCATCAATACCTCCCAAGAGAAACTTGTAAAGATAAACTTGGATAAGAACTTGTTGAATCAACTAGGTTAGTATTAGACATAATGGTGTCACCAATTTTCAATGGATATGTCAATTATTAATCATTTTTTTTATAATGATGAGGAAATAAGACAGGTGCACCCATTATCAAATAAATCTAAATCTGAAAATATATCCTTAAAGGATAGCAAGGATGATTCATTTAGGGGTGAGTGTAACAATGTAGGAGGAAGATGTTCATGAGAGTAAAGAACAGATCAACACAAGACTTAAATGATCCTTGATAGAAAGAACATGAAAAGAGTAGCCCATGCCTCCAATTACCGAAAGTGAAAACAATGTTAAGTACAGGACAAATATCATATCACTTTGGCATTAGTACCAGATTGGTAATTGGTATCGGAACATGTTTCTACAGTATTAGAATAGATAGTACCAGAACAAGATTCTGCAGTACCGGAACAGGATTTTGTACCACCAGAACAGAATAGCACCAGAATAGGACAGTACCGGAACATGATTCTGCAGTACTGGAATAAGTCTTTATGATCTTCAAACTTGAATTTGCATACCTCACAGTGTAACTGGAATACTATGAGTTTCATGTTTATGTGTATTCTGGGAAGAATTTTGTAGATAACTAATGCAGAAATTTGGTAGTGGTACCAGAATTCTGGAAATGACTATCAAATTCCAGCACTGAATTTGTTGAAATGGACTTGCTGACAGAAGTTGAAAAGAATATGAAGGTCTCAACAACCACTCCTCCATGCCTAAGGTTTTTCATTCCCTCATGCACACAATGTGAGACACTAAAAAAATAAGGAGGGTTGTTGAGAGGGCTGCGAACAACTACTAAAAATGAACCAATAGAACTAATTAAAACTAGATTTATATTCATGATTACAAATAGAAAATTCATGGAAAATGTCAAAAGTTGAACAATGCATACATTATTCATGATTTATTTGACAAAATATTATTTTATATGAATAAAATAGTATGGAATCAACATTCAGTGTCAATTTCTATTAAAAAGATCACTTAATCGATCATCTTTGTGAAATAGTGGTCTTAAAATAGATAGGTAATGACAAAGCATGAATGCATCTTTTTTTTAACAACTTAATAAAAAAGAATAATTTTGAGGAAATGGTCATGAAGTACTCCCTTAAGTGTTCTCTTCCATTGTCAATGATGCATTCTCCGCTTTTGAAAACACCCTTCCAGTATTATGTGTGCATTCAGAGGATGAAGAGATTACCTTCTGATAAAATTCCAAACAAAATTATCATAACTTTTAGAAAGAAATCTACTAGAGGAACAAAATATCTCAAATTGATTGCTTTGTCAACTTTTAACATTTTCCTTTATGAAAAGAATGAAAGATAGGTTGCATTAAACTTATATGCAGCATGTATTTATTTATTTACTATCCTACTCTTATTGAAAAAAATAAAATGTCCTTCAAGTATAGGAATACTTCCAGTGAAGCAATGTGTGTAAAATGGTTAGAAATGTATTCATATTCAGTTTTAAAAGATAAATTTTAATGCATACCATAGTATGAAGGACCAGTTGCTTTGATGATGAGATTAAACAATAATGAAAATTAAAAGAGTAGTGTGACCTGATAACTAATTGGAACCATCTTTCAATAGGATCATGATATTCTTGTTTCTCTTCTTTGTTTAGGTCACAAAACATGCCCTCATTTCCCATGTGACACAGATTATCTTCTTCAAGATGATTGGTCTTTGGAGTACATACAGGATCTACTGAGACACATGCTAAGAACTCTTCAATCTCAGGTTCCAATGGTTTCTCTCCATTGAATTCTATCCATGATTCTTTATTCTTCTCAACAAATTGACAAGAGGAATCCAAAGGGACTTCTAAATCTTCTTATGGAGAGACAAATAAATTATTTATTGTTGTCAAGATATACTCTTCCTGAGCAGCGAATATCCCAACTGCTGCTAGAATGTGAGAAAGTTCTTCGAGGAACATTCTTCAAGCTCTTGATCATCCGTGAATTACTCTAGTTGGTTGATGATCCTTGTCTCACAACACAAATTAGTACTTGGGAGTTCTTACAACACCCCAAAAATGATTTATCATCAAAGATATGAATTTTAAAACTAAGAAATTAAAACTATTTGCAAAAATAAAACACACCAAACTTGAACTCCTTGCATTACTGGGACTCTGCTATCACCAGGTTATCGGTTCGCACAAGTAATCTCATCATAAATAAAACTAAATTTGCTTAAATAAAAACAAACTTTTGCATAAAATAAGGAAAAACACACTTGCATTAAAAGAAAAACATTTATGCATGAAAGGGAGAAGACATCCTAACTTTGGAGAAACCCCACTGAAGTGGATGAGTGGGATCTTCCCTCACGTCTTACCATCTTCTCTCCACCCTTATATTTTCCATAAAACCAATCCAAAACCATTAAAGCAATCTAATTCAAATACTACATATTATCGTTTACAACTCCCTGACAATGACGCCAAAATGTTGGTGCAATTATATGCATAATATATTACCAAACATAAATTATCGACTGGGATACGTAATCAACATAGTTGTTACACTATATGTGCCTGCAATAGGTGTTTTACTATATTTGATGAGTATATCCTACATAAGAAAACACTTTCAAACCAAATACTCCGTTTTCACACTTTTCAAATAACACTTTCCACACATTTCAAAAATCAAAAATCAAGAACTCATAAACAAGCACATGATCTAAAGTTCTTGCTAAGGTGATGAATATGTTCATTGTTGGCTCATGAAATGAAAAGTTGAACTTTGACTTGATCTCCTAGACCAACTACACTAACAACAATTAACACTCTTCATACTCTTAAAATGAAACTCAATCAAGCTTAAAAGAAATACCATGCAGAGTAAAACACTTCATTAAAGGTGCATGTATAGTGAGAGATAGAGGTTTTGACTATTCCTGTATTTGCAAGATATAACTCAATCAATTATGGAAGAAAACTCTAAGTGTGATGGAGAACTCCATTACAGGCTCATGTATGGTGAAAGATAGAGACTCCACTTGTTCCTAGCTTTGCAAGGTACAACAAGCATTTAAGACGTTTAATTTAGAAAATGATACTCACACAGAAATAAAAATTAACTACTCATAAATCGTTGCACTCATATTGTACATAAAACTCTTACTCACTCAAATTCATGAAACATCTATATTGCATTTTGTCAAATGTATCACTGAGATATAACAGGATTGACTTTTAAATTCTATGATTAAGTTCAGAATTACTATGTTCACACACACACACACATCTAGAATTATAATTACAAAAAAAATACAATGAAGCTTACCACGATTGGGTCGGTGGGCCCTTGCCTTACCAACAAGGAATCTTAAGAAATACTTACAGATAAAAATATTTGAACATACACATGAAATCCATGAATTGCAACTTATATCATTACTTCAGAAAAACAGAGTACAATCAATAGTCCTCAAAACTCAAACCTATAGCATGAAAATTTATTCCCCTTCCTCAGACCTATGAGGTATTATTTATACATAAAATCCATGGAGGAATGGATGAAACCGAATCCCCAAACTCAAAAAATATTTTTTACAATTTTAGGATAAATCCCAAAAAATTGGATTTTTCATCAATTTGAGTAGATTCGAGTTAGAGATCCACCCATATCTTCTAAAAAAAATTCGAATTTTGGATAATTTTTCACAAATAACTCAATTTTCCACACTCTAGACAAAACCCATATCGTAGAATTTCTAGATCTTATACTATAGGCACAGAAATCGAGGAGCAATTTGGCAGTTTGATATTTTTGCTAATTTTTGCAGAATCATTCCCCTTGAGATGGAGGTCCACACGTGTGATATGTGTGAATTATGACACACTTGTATGCATGTAGATTTCGCTCTGGCCAAAACCCATGTCCCTGATTTTCCTCTAGAAGCATTCCAAAATTTCAAACTATATCTGGTACCGGACGAGCACAAAAATAGGTGTCAGACCAGCACAACATTGGTACCAGACGAGTTGAGTACTGGATAAACACCAAAACAGGTACCAGATGAATATAGGTTGTTGTCATAAGGTCTTCTTAGATCATTCAAAGTAATTAGAGAGATTTAAACATCAAATATTCAATCCAAATCATTAATAAATCATCATAAATCATGATTAAACATAAGTTACGTCATATGTACACAATAATTGTTAAAGGACATGTATGTTGAGGAAAATAGGCAGAGAGTGCATATGTATTAGGCAAAATTGGTCAGGATATGGGTCAAGATAAGGCAATTGGAGGTGACAAAAAGGAGGCTCAATAGGTTGGATAGTCATGAATGACTTGGGTCTTTGTTGCATCGGCATGCACCACATGCTCATCAACAATGTAGTCGAGGTACTAGACCATGTTAATGTCGAAGGATCATTTTTCCAAATTTTCATATAGCTTGTGTTGTCATTGAGTGTGCAGAACCTGTTGAATATGTTGCAAGTGTTCCACCCAACATTTGTTGAAGATGAGGATGTCATCCAAATACACCACCACAAGAGAATTGGTGAAAGGTCGCAAGATATATTCCATCATCCTCATGAAATTTGTTGGGGAATTTTTCAAGCCAAAGGGCATGACCAACCATTCAAAAAGACCTTCTTTAGACTTGAAGCCAGTCTTCCATACATGAATTTTCTCTATTGGGACTCGGTGGTAGTCAGATTTCAGATCAATCTTACTAAAGTATTTGGCCCCCTTGAGCTAGTCAAGGAGATCGTCAATTTAGGGAATTGGGTACTGGTTCATGGCTATGATTTTATTTAGGGCCCGGTAATCAATGCAGAGTCACCGGGTCTTGTCTTTCTTCTGCATAAGCATGATTGGGCTTCCACATGATGATGAGCTTGGTCGGATGTGCCCCTTTTCGAGAAACTCTTGGATTTGGTGCTTGATTTCCTCATTTTCTAACAGAGAGTGGCGACATAATTCTCATTGGGTAGCGGTGCACCAGGGGTTAGATCAATTGAGTGTTGGACCTGACAGTGCAAAGGTACCCCATTGGGTGAGGAGAAGATGTCATTGTATTAGTCCATGACATTATCCACTTGCTTCTGCTGCGTGGAGAGACATGTCGCGGAGGCCATGGATGTGGCTGCAACCTTTCGATCACTTTGAGCACAAATCACGAAGAAGACAAACTTCTCAGTCTGAGAGATGGCCTTCCTACATTGGTTGGCAAGGATCAAGGAAATGGCAGTAGGTGGGACTACCTTGGGTATCCCGTACAATTTCTTGTCCAAAGTAACAATAACACTACAAGGCCTAGAATCATATACAACATGACATTTCCATAAATAAGGTTGGCCCAAAATAATATCACAAACTTCAAGTGGGGCGACATAACACAATACCTCATCTTTGAAGGGCTTGATGTCATAGGGCAAGCGACATTGTTGGCTTACGTGGAAATCACTCCCTTAGTGGAGATAACCGATGGTGTACACATGTGGGTGTGGTGTTGTCAAAAAAGCCAATAGTTTTATGGCATCTGTTGAGATGAGGTTCTTTTGGCTACTTCTATCAACGATGAAGTGAAACGGAGTACCCTTCACGAACATCTGTGAATGAAAGAGGCTCTCACCTTCCTATGGTTCATTAGGTTCACTGGGCTTGACCTTGGTGGTAGCAACGATGGCACTGGATTATGCGTCAATGATCTGTCTCCCTTTTTTTGGTTCTGACTCGAATTCAGAGCCCACATATGATTCAAAGTCTTTCACCTCAGCTACTAGTGACTTCTTTGAGCGACATTCAATAGTGTTATGCCAGGGGATCTTATGGAACTTACACCACTTCCCAGTGTCTTTCTTTGTCTTCCCATTGTCCTTATTTGTTTATGGCTTAGACTGGTTGTCCTAAGGTTTTCCATCCTTGCTCTATCCTTTGTTCTGCAGGTTGGGGCCTCCTTTTCCCTTCTTCTGCTGTGAGGGGTTCGCAGACCCAAACTGCCATGTCTTTTGTTTAATATTTTGCTTGATTTTTATAACATATTGATAGGTCAGTACCAAAGACGAGATGTCCGGAAACTCCATTTTTTTCTGGATGTATCTATGCAGACTATCGCAGTACTTGAGCACCAAATGTTGTTAAGAGTATTTGATACCCAGCTTGGTGCACAAGGTATGGAAGACATTGGTGAACTCTATAATTGTTTGGTCCCTTTCCTCTCATAATGTGCTCCATCCTGTATATAAGTCATCATAACTTCCGAAAGGGTAGTATGGTTCCTTAATAACATCCTTGAAAGAACCCCAAGTGGGTGTGACTATAAATAATGTAGATTCCTCTATTTCCTTTTGCTACCAGAAAGTATCCCACCAATATTTGACATGGGACACAACCTTAAGGAGCGCAAATGTAATATTTTCTCTATCAGAAAAGTTAGAGACAGAAAAATACCCTTCTAGAAGGTTTAGCCATTTGTCTACAACATCTGCATCTATTTGACCTTCAAATATAGGAATATCAAAATTGATTTGTACCTTGAAGGGGGTGGTGCCTTTGCTCAAGGAAGATGCATCACATGTTGGCATTCATCAAAGGATTTGCGTAAAATTATCCATCGTCTCGTTCATTTTCCGCACGAGGGCTTCCTCGAGCAACAATTTAAAGGGATTTTTTGCCCCATCATCTCTCTTTTCTTCCCCCATTGGAGGTCATCGGGTTTGGCGAGGCCGATCTTAGAAAGGCTCAACTAGTTCGAGACCCAAATGATTATACCTTGACCTCGTTGGGGACATGCACAAAGAAACAAATGAAGAGAAGATCCCTTTGATACCACTGATCCAGATTTATGAGAAGAAAAAATGAAACATGGATCTATAACATTAACATAGATATACAGAGAACAATAATAGAGATACAATGAAACTTAAATTATATTCAATAAAGAAATTTGTTGAAACTATAAAATGCATAATGAAATGAACTTGTTCGAATGGTGGTAGCTAATCTCTGAGAAGAGATGTGGTGGCTATGCACATTTTCCTGAGCACATTACAATGAGGCCTCCAGCTATTTTTAGCATCAACCCTAGACATCCAAAAAACTAACCCTAGGAGACAAAGCGCCAAAAGTCATGTGAGCCCCGATGGGGTAAGTTGGTACATCAACTTCTCGGGGTCGTAACTTTTGCATACGATATTCGTTTTAGGCGCACAATATTCTGTTGGAAAGGTCTGTACAAGTACTACACATTATTTCATCACACTCTAACTCTATATATAGTGTGAATGTGGCAAGCCCAAAAAATATTTTTTAGGGCCTCAAAACGACCTCGAAAGTTTAGGACCCAAAACGATAGAAAAAAACTACCAAGATGAAAACTATATGTGAACCAGTTGGAAGAGGTGGGTGGCCACCGATATCCACTTGGATCAGTCATCAAATAGATGCTCCACACTAAATAAACCTGCAATATAAAATATCCACTATGGGTGGATTAATCCTTGGCAATGGTCATCAACAACCACGTAGTTATATCAATCTTACCACATAATTGTCTCTCGAGTAAAGATGCATCTTGCAGTAGATAGTCATTCAATGTTCTCTCCTTACACCTTAAAGGGGGAACATACACAAATAAAATGAGAATGGTACTCTCTTGCACCTCAAAGGGGGAATTAGATTGAGAAAACTCTCTTGCACATTAAGGGGAGAATACATTAATAAGTGAAAATGGTTAGTGGTAAACTAAAACCACCAAATGAAGTGAAAATGGTTAGTGGTCAACCAAAACCACTAGATACATTTATGAATTGGTTAAGGGTAACCCACAAGAAAACCCATGATGTCTCACCTTATCTCTTGATGATGTGTCGATGTGAGAGAAAATCTAGTTTGTGAGGTGGTTTCATTCATGTACTATAAAATTCTATCATTGGAAAGAATATTGTAATGACTAGAATATGGCTTAAGGAATTTTCTGCCAAGTTCTTGTGTCATGTATTGTGTTCTATTTCTTAACATTGTCTAAAAGGGTGGATGTTTTTTCCAAGTTCATGAAGTTTTGAATCCAAGAGGATCTTGTATTTGAATCTTTTCCTCCTTAGGTTGTTGGAAGACCTGATGTCTATGGCGGACCTCTACACTCTCCTCACCAAATTCTTCCCTCTGTTCACCCTTACTCCAACTTACTTACTGAAGTTAATTAAGACCTCATCTGCATGTCCATACCAGTCTAGTTTTCTGAGTTAAAACGATATCATCTTGAGTCTGCACCCATTTGACCTCTTTAAAACCAACCCGTGACATTAAAATCTGATGGGTATTGGGCTTACCTCCAACGCAATCTAGAGGTGACTTCTAGTGATAACATTTCTGACGCTGTTGTCAGGGAGCGAATTGAAGACTTTTCCCTAGGATAGAACGAAAAAGAAGCTCTAATTATGAAGGTGCATCAGATATCAGTACCATTGAAGATTGCAACTTGCACCTGGCGACTCCATTGTTTCGACTCCACTGTTTCAATTCTGGCTCCTAAAGGTAGACACGTGAGGTCCACTTCATTATTGCCTCTAGCAACGTCTGAAACTGACCTAAAGGAAATTATCAAAAAGGGAAAGACCACTCAAAAAGGTGTCTCCATTGTTGTACCAAGTTTGTATGATAATTTGCATAATCCCTCTTTACAAACTCTAGTAATTGTTTTTGATTCTCTTATTATACAAATTGCGGGAGTTTCAAGAAATTTAAGTTTTGGGAGATTTCCTGCCGATTTCTCCCCTCCTATTCTTGGTTTGGAAGGAGAGATATTTGACACCCCTTTCTCCCCCGAATTTTTGAAGTGGAAGGAGAGAGATTTGACCTTAGAATAATTTCCTACTCCTCCTCCCATTAGAGTTGTTGCAGTAGTAGAAGGGGAGACTTATGTTCCCTCAAGCCCCTTGTCTTCACCTCCCAAGAACATTGTCTCGGTTTCACATAGCCCAACTCCATCCCCTCTGGGTTCTCCTCCATTCCACATACAAATGGCAGGATCTAATCCCCCCAGAACTAGGATGGAAGCTATAATAGTTGCTAGGTATTCCCTCTTGTTTTTCCTCAGCCTATGAATGCCCTCCTAGTGGATGGTTACCTTAAGCAGTTTCCCAAGTTCAATGGCGAGGGAGACATAACCGTAGAGGAACACCTTGAAGCCTTTTATAGTTTTATATATTTTCATGTCATCATGGATGCAAATGTATGGATGAGGATTTTTGTTCATAGCCATGAGGGTGAGGCTAGGAAGTGGTTTAGGGCCTTGCCTCCTGGATCTATCGATGGGATTGATAGATCCAAAAAGAATTGGGGGGATAGAAAGGATTTCCTTTACTATATTACAGAGTTTGGATCACTGAAGAAAAAGGAAGGGGAATATGTTTCTGACTTCTCAAAGAGATTTAATAAAATGTATAGAAAAATTTCCACTGAGGTTAAGCCTATAGAAACCTCTGCAAAGATTACTTATTCTAGTTCTTTTGACCCTGATTTATGCCTCATGTTAAGAGAAAGGAGAGATACCTCCTTGGCTCATATGCAATATGCATCCATTGAAGTAGAATCCAATATTATGGCAGTTGATGAGCTTAGGAGTAAGGTTGACAGGGACAGAAGAAGGGGAAGGTCTGAAACTTCAACCTCCTCCTTTGTTTCCCACCCTCAAGATGATGAGCTTACCAAATTAGTAAAATCCTTTTGTACTGATATGGAGAAGGTAAAACTTGAAGCAATACATACCTATAGAAGCACTCAAAACACTGATAATAGAGGTACCTTTAGGAGACCTAATAATGCTCTACATATACTTCCAAGAGAGCCCAGAAACAAAGGAAGAGATGATCAAAGGATCCAAACCCCTTTACAAAACAACCTTGTAGATGAAGAAGATGAAGAGGATGAAGAAGATGATCCTGAGATCCATTTCTTGGGTGACACCCCTCCATCCCCTCACTTGACCAAGTCTGCATATGGGGAGTCCTTGATGGATAATCAAATAAATGAATTAAGTAAGGGAGAGAAGGAAAAAGAGAATCCTAATAAATATAATCTGAGATCTAAAAAGAAGGGGGAAAAGACTAATGCTTCAGATCAGCCCTCAAAAACAGATAATTCTACCAAGGCTATGGCAGTTGGCAGCAAGAAAAAATATGCTCAAAACTCCCCAGTTTTGATTGAAGATCCTACCCCAGAAGTCAAGGAGATTCTGAAATCTCCATCTTCCTTCAGTTTTGAAAATGAGGTCCAAAAAATCAAGATCCCTGTACCATTTTTAGAAATGATAAAAATTAAAGAATTTAGAAAATATATTTCCAATTAGTTATTGCTCGAATCCTCCTCAAATACCACTAATTCATTAAATCTCCAAGATGAAAATCTAGTAGTCATCTTAGGTCCTTTGATAGAAGATAGAGATGATTTGTTCTCTCCCTTCTATACATCACTGAACATACATGATAAGGTGATGCAAAATTGTTTGTTAGACTCAGGGGCATCTCACAATCTCATGCCCAAAGAAGTCATGGATGAACTTGGACTAGAGATCACAAAGGCCTACCATGACTTATACTCCTTTGACTCTAGGAAAGTGAAGTGTCTTGGGGACATCAAAGATCTAGTTGTGACCTTATTTCAGTTGCCCATGAAAAGTGTGGTCATGGAAATTGTAGTGGCTTATGTTCCCCCCAATTTTGGCATGCTATTGTCAAGATATTGGATAAAAGGACTTGGGGGGACTTTACAGATGGACCTCACATATGCCATTGTTCCTGTATTTGGGGGTGAGCAAAGAAGACTTTATAGGGAAGCTCAATTGGCCTACATCATTAGTGATGAAGAAGACCCCACCAACCATCCTATTTTTCCCCTTGACACTGATTTGGGATCCAGCATATTCTAGCTCACTGATGCTCCTGAAATCCCTCTTAAAATCAGAAAACAATCCATCACTTCTTGTGAAATCCCTCCTCCAACTACCCCTATTTGGAAGATGTTCTTTGATGGAGCCTCTTCTAAGGAAGGTGTTGGTGTTGGAGTAATATTTGTTTCACCTTATCAAGAGACTATACCTCTATCATACAAGTTGGAATTTGAATCCACCAACAATGTGGCAAAGTATGAAGCTCTTGTTTTGGGTTTAAGGGTTGTGAAAGACATGGGAATTGAAGAGCTATCAATATTTAGGGATGCAGAGCTAATTATTCATCAGATCAAAAATATTTATCAAGCTAAGCACCCTAGGCTTAGAACTTACAGAAATGAGGTGTGGGACCTAATTGATAGTTTCTTCTTAGCTTTCAACATTTCATTTATTCCAAGAAAGGACAATACCATGGTTGATTCTTTGGTTGTTTCAGCAAGCCATTTCAGAGTCCTACTGCCACCTAAACTCAAATATGATGTGGAGGTGAAATATAGACCCTCTATACCTGACAATGTCAAGCATTAGAAGGTGTTTGAGGATGATCTTGAGATCAAAAAATTTATTGAGTTTGTTGATGAATTATTTGCATTACATATTGACCAAGATCATGATTCTAAAAGAAATCCTCATATTGATGTTTTTCTAAACAAAATTTCCAATCATCATGTTGTTCAGCTACCTAGCAATCATATTCCGAAGGGACTAGTTCCTTTAGAAATTTTGTTCGATGGGAATGATGTGGCAGTAAAGGTTAAAGGCTCAATTGATGATGTTGATATAACTAAGTACAATATTGGTACAGAGAAAGATCCCAAATTTGTCAATTTGTCAAGAAGCTTGTCAAGAGAGAAAAGGGTCGAATATGTTGAGTTGTTAAAAGAGTTTGTTAATGTGTTTTCCTGGACATACGACACAAGTATCATTGAGCACAAGATCCCATTGAAGGAAGAGTCCAAGCCATTTAGGAAGAAGTTGAGACAAATAAATCCTATGTCAATGCCCATTATGGAGAAAGAAGTAAAAAAGTGTTTGGATGCCCAAATTATCATTCCTTTGAGATATTCTGAATGGGTGGCCAACTTGGTCCCAGTGAGAAAGAAAAATGGAGAAATCAGACTTTGTGTGGATTTCTGAATTCTGAACAGAAGCTCTAAGAAAGACAATTACCCCTTGCCCAATATGGAACACATATTACAAAGGGTGACAGGGGCATCCAGAATGTCTATGATTGATGGCTTTTCTAGCTACAATCAAGTCTCTATATTGCCTGAAGACAAAGAGAAGACAACCTTCACCACTCCTTGGGGTACATTCATGTATGCTAAGATGCCCTTTGGATTGATGAATGCAGGAGAAACCTTTCAATGAGCCATGGACATAGCTTTTATTGGAGAAAAGGACAAGTTTGTGGTCATTTATTTGGATTACATAACAGTGTTCTCAAAATCTGATGAAGAAGATCATGACCATTTGAAAAGGGTCTTTTTGAAATGCAGAAAGTTTGGTCTATCGTTAAATCCAAAGAAGTCATTATTTGCCATGAAATAAGGGAAATTGTTGGGGCACATTGTGTCAGCTGAGGAGGTAAGGATTGATCCAAGAAGGGTAGAAGTTATCCAAACTTTGTCACCTCGTAGATCTAGGAAAGAAGTTCAGTCCTTCTTGGGAAAAATTAATTTTTTGAGAAGGTTTGTTTCGAATTTTGCTGAGCTGGTAAAGTTTATCACAGCCATGATGAGGAAGGGAAATGAGATCAAGTGGAATTCTGAAGATCGTAATTCTTTCAATCAACTAAAGAAGGCCTTGATTGAAGAACCTGTGCTTATTAGTCCTGACTACTCCAAGGAGTTTTTGATTTTCTCTTTTTCTTCATCTGATACAATAGTAGTTGTTTTATTGCAGAAGAATGTTGAAGGATTAGAGCAGCCCATTTCCTTTTTCTATAGGGCACTGAGAGATGTTGTAATAAAATATGACATCATGGAAAAGCAGGCCTATGCTTTGTTTAAATCTCTCAAAGCTTTCATATTTTATGTGATACATTCAAAATTCATTTCATATGTCCCTTCAGCTTATGTGAAGGAGATCCTCATTCAGCCTGACATAGATGGAAGAAGGAGCAAGTGGATTGCCAAGATCCTTGAATTTGATCTCGAAATAAAGCCTACTAAATTGGTTAAAGGTCAAGGTTTATCTAGGTTACTAGTTGAATCTAATTGTAAAGCCTTAGGGGTCAATTGCATCAACATTTGTTCAGAGAATCAGCAAGCTGAGTTGTCTGATGAATATCCTCAAGTCACACCCCCATTGGTAGGATGCATTTGGTATAAAGACATTATATTTTTCCTACGGAAGTTGTAGCCTCCTGATGGCGTGGAAAAGAGAAAGGTAAGAGCTTTGAAGCTCAAATCAATTAAATATTGTCTGATTGATCAAGTCTTATATTGGAAATACCCTTTAGGAGTGTTGTTGAGGTGCCTAGACCAACAAGAAGCCCAAAATATTATATATGATTTTCATGATAGTTTATGTGGGGGGCATCACTTAGAACGATCTAATATGAACTCAAATCAAGCGAGCGAGCAAATTCAGTTTTCAGTGGAGGATATTCCATTCGAAATTAAGATTTGTAGAGTCTCGAGGCGTCAAGATTGACTTGAAGAAGTCATGGGCACCGCCTAGAAACATTCATGGGTGTCAAGCCTCGTCCTAATCCCAATGAAGGAAGTTATTGAAGATAGGGGTGGCAGTTGAGACCTCGTCTCACCCCATAAATGGAAAGCGTTGCAAAGAGCATCCATGAAGGCAGACTATCCACCCGAATCTTCCTCCTGGATGGATTTTCCTGTAAAACGCATAATTGTGCTTGTCTCGCATATGAAATGAGAAGGCCTGCACAGTATGACAGAGCGGGAGCCGACTGGGAACTTTGAATGCAAGGGCCCGATCGTGCTCCTGGTAGTTGCAACAATTTTTAGTATATATAGGCAGTTTTGATATTTTGTTAAGGTCGATGGTTGAGCTATGCTCCCATATTGTAAAACTTTTGATGAAGAAATATGGTTCTCTGGTTATGTATTTTGATCTGAGACTTCTTGTTTAATGAAAGTCACCTTATTTTTCATCCTATTTGCCTCTGATACTGAAGTGTCCATGATTGAAGGATTCACATGGATTGTTTTGACTGTATTGTAATGTATGTTTGATTGCAGTGTTGTTATTTGTGTTCTTCAGTTTCCTAAAGTTTTGAATCCAAGAGGATCTTGTATTTGAATATTTTCCTCCTTAGGTTGTTGGAAGACCTGATGTCTACGGTAGACCTCTACACTCTCCTCACCAAAGTCTTCCCTCTATTCACCCTTACTCCAACTTACTGACTGAAGTTAATTAAGACCTCACCTACATGTGCATACCAGTCCAGTTTTCTGAGTTAAAATGATATCATCTTGAGTCTACGCCCATTTGAACTCTTTAAAACCAACCTGTGACATAAAACTTTGATGGGTACTGGGCTTACCTCCAACGCAATCTGGAGGTGACTTCTAGTGCTAACACTATGGAAGTGAAGGAAAAAGATGAAAATGTTCCATTAGAATTAAAATGTATCATGGAAAAGCATCATAAAGTATTCCAATAAATTATAAAGGACTACCTCCATCTAGAGATCACAAACATCAATTTGAGCTCATATAAGGAAGTACACTTCCAAATAAAAGACCTTGTATATACCCATATGAACAAAAGGGTAAGATTGATCAAATGGACAAGACATGTTAGATGCAAGTATTATTCAACCAAGCAAGAGTTCCTTTTCAACCTTAGTAGCTATGGTGAGAATAAAGTGAGAATAAAGGATAACTCTTGGATGATGTGTCCTAATTACAAATATATAAGCAAAATCATCATTAAGGTTAAACTCCCCATTCCAAATATTGATGAGCTATAAGATGAGCTTCACGGGATTACTTCACAAAGTTAGATATTAAATCAAGATACCATTAAATTAGATTGAGGGAAGAAGACATTCCCAAAACAACTTTTAAAATACATGAAGAGCACTATGAGTTCTTGGTCATGCCTTGTGGGTTGACTAATTCTCCTTCACTTTACAAAACCCCATAAAACAATTTTCCAACCTCATCTTATAAATTTTTTGTTGGTTTCCTTTGGTGATGTACTTATCTATAGAAAATCATGGGAAGAACACAATGATAAAGTCCTACAAATATTTGAGAACAATCAATTGTATCTAAAAATGTCCAAATGTTTTTTTGGAAAACAAGAAGTAGAGTGTTGTCCCCGAGGTGTAGGACAATCGGTGACAAAGTGTATTGTTAAGGCACTCCGTGACATTAAAACTCACCGGTTCGAAACCTGCGGGAACAAAAAATCCAACCATGTTAAGGGTTGGTGTGGCTCAAGCCGGGTGCGATCCCCGGGTGATTTTGAGGGCCTAGATGCCCCTGAGTCGTGGTTTCTCAACCATATGCTAGTTCCGCAGGTCACGGACAAACTAGCAAACAAAAAAAACAAGAAGTAGAATGTTTCAAACATATTGTTTCTCGGGAAGGGCTGAAGGTCGACCCTCAAAATATTAAATCTATCACAAAGTCCCATTATTAAGAACAACAAAGGTTTTAGAGGATTTCTAGGTCCTATACGATATTATAGAAAAATTGTTAAGAATTATGCATGCATTGTACACACACTCACAACTCTTTTAAGAAAAAATCATTTGTATGTAATGAATATGCTACCTTAGCATTCTCACACTTAAAGGACAATATGACTTCTACACCAGTGTTGGAAATGCCTCATTTTGGTAGAGCATTTGTAATTGAATGTGATGCATTGGGACAAGGAATTGGGGTAGTATTGATGCAAGAAGAGAGACCATTGGCTTTTGAAAGGAAACAACTCAAGGGAAAGGATTTGGTAAACTCTACTTATGAAAAGGAAATGACAACCATTTTACATGCAATCAAGAAATGGCAACACTATCTCATTAGAAGGAATTTTAAAGTCAAGACAGACCATGACAACATAAAGTACTTTTGAAGCAAAGATTGTTTTTAGAAGAGAAACAAAAATGGGTAGCTGAAATGCAAAGGTTTGATTTTGAAATAATCTTAGAAAAGGGAAGGGGAATGTGGTAGCAGATGTGATATACATAATAGAGGAAGCATCATGTTTATATTTCATTACATCTTCCATTCATATGTGTTTGGAAGAATCTCATGATGTATGGCAAGAAGACAATAATACTAGATAAAAAAATACATTGTCTAAAAGAATGGAATAACTCTGTGGAGTGGAATTGGAAGAGAGACATCCATTTGTAGAAGGATAAAATATTTCCATTCACTCAATCAAATTTGAAACAAAAAATATTAAAGGAGTATTATAACTCTCCCATGGTAGGACATTCACGATTATTTAAAACACATTAAAAGATAAAAACAAATTGGGAAGGAATGAAGAAATATTTTCAATAATTTGTAAGGTAATGTAAAATTTGCCAAAAAAATAAATTAGAAACTATCACTCTAAGGTTACTTAGACCCTTACATATACCTTATCAAAGGTTACTTTAACCCTTACATATACCTAATCAAATATGGGAAGACATATCGATGGACTTCATTACAGAATTGCCAAAATTAGAAGGTAAAAGAAGTGGCAACTGTCAATTTATGACTTATTAGGGACTAGAATGACGGTTTGAGTAGTCTTTGATGTTGTTTCACTCGTGTTCAGTCGCCTTTGCACAGATATTGCTTTCTCCACTTGTTCGTTGAGAATCCGGTACGAGAGACCTCTCTGCACATGGTTGTGGGAATCTGGGACCTGAGACACATATTACTGCATATTATAGAAGCTTCCCAAATTCCAACAAATGTATATTTCCCAATTCCGTTAAACTTAAAATCATAAGCATATCTTTAAATTTTTAATAAATAAAACTTATGTTTTTTTAACTATAAAGTTATATTTTCGGTTACATTATATATATTTATTAAAGTTGATAAGTTTATTATTCAATATATGTAAATTTTTAATAAATTAAATTTTTTTAATTATAAAGTTATATATCGATTATATTATAATTTATGTAATATATGTTATATAAAAATTAAAATTAATATATATTATTGGTGTGGTTATTGTTATAATTATAATTATTATTATTATTATTATTTGAATTTAATGATGAATTTTATCTAATTTTTTTAGACGATGATTGTTTGTCAAATTGCATGGTCATCGTCGAATTCGAACATGAATGAAAACAAGTGACTATGAGTATATGCAATGGATTCACAAGTTGAGAAGACTAAAGAAAATTTTCAAATAATTTAATAAAAAAAAAACCTTCAAATGACCCAAAACAAAATGAAGTAGTAAGAATATCAAAATTGAAGTGGAAGACAATTTGAAGTGGGGGTTTGGGTATATATGAGATTCCAACCGTATGAGCAATCTACTCTCAAACAAAATAAGAATAAAAAATCATTTCCAAACTTTTATGGACCCTATAAGATCCTTCATGTTATCTCCCAAATGTTGCCCATCAATGACACTTAAGAGATTATTGACAAAAGCTTCAACAATTGACAATGATACAACATAATAACACTACCTCATGGCTACTTAAACACCCCAGTCAACTAAATTAACCATAAAAATGGTTATTTATTTAGTCTCGTGACCAACCTTAAGTATTTTTGTATGAGTCGTGAAGTAAATCCTTTGATACCCAAGCAACTCTCACAAGAAATCCTCTTATACTCATATGGCCTTGCTAAAGTATAGGATAGCTATCTCTGCATCACATTAATGGCCAATAGGCCTAGCTCAAGCGACTCTAGGGTGGTATACAAGGTATATTCAAGCTCCTATCTCATAAATGTTGAGTCCTTTGGCCTACAAAGGATCTCTATCAAGTATTTGGGATCTCATTTGAATGAATACCATTCACATTGGAACTAGTTCATCATTGGAGCTCCAATGTTTCCTATAAATGAAAGCCATGGGGTAGCATTTGAAAGGGGAGAAGAATTGCAAGGTTATGTTGGAGGAATAAGCTTCGAGATCAAACATCTCAATTTCTCATCTTTACCATTCATTTCCCTTGTGCTTGCTTGTGTTCATTCCTCAAGGGACCACATTCTCTTCATTCACCATAGTTAGAGAGATCTTTCAAGAAGAAAATAACTCATCCCAAGAAGAGTGTTGGAGCCCACTTTCATCCACTCACTCTTACCAATTGACACTACATATTTGTATGTTTCTCCATTGGACTAATATATGAGTATTGTTATTTCCCTCCAATTTTTGTGTTTCAAATGACATTTTTGTGGTCAAAATTGTATTCTAATTGCATGCATGCTTTCTTGTTGTTTGTTTAATGTTATAATAATATTGTTCTTGTCTCACAACTAACCATCTTTTGTTGTTTATCTTACAACCTAGCTAAATCATAGGGTTTTTTTCACCAATGCAACAAAATCCCCAATACACTTTGTAATATTGGATAAGTAGCTTATGAAATAGATTTTTCTTCTTCAAACATTCATAAGGATTTTCATGTCTCTTACCTAAAAAAGGTTCTAGGATAAACTATGTTAATATAGATTAAACTTCCAGAATTATACAAAAAAGGAAACTTCTTGAAACAAAAAAAGTTATAGATCAATGTTCATTTTCTCTTCGGAATAGAACCATTATGAAGTTCCTAATCAACTGGAAGAATATGACTCCATAAGAAGCTACATGGGGAGATGTGCAATTCATGAAAAAATGTCCTTAATTAAAATCTTTGAGGGAAAAAACTTTTAAATTAGGGAGGCTATGTTAAGGTCTTAATCCTCTTTCATTATTATTATATTAGTCATAGTTGGGTCATCCCAGAGTGTAGAATACATCAAGATGTTTTTATCTCCTATTTATAATAAAGGAGATTCATTTAACGAAACATTGTGTCTTGTGCATTTGATATATTGTAAAAGGAGGTTGTCCCCTCAAAAAGAGTTCTTATTTATTGAATATCTACCATTCTCAAGACGTGGAATTACTTAATCTTTACATTTTGATGTTATTTGGAATATTTGGTACATAACATGATCGCAAACCTAACTTAGATAATTGACCCTTAATGTTAACCCCCAATGTTTCCTTGCATAAAAATCCCATGGAAGAAAGTTCTAATAGTGAAGAGCACATGATCTTTGAAAAAAACAAAGCCAAAATTTTCAGATGGATTTAAAAAATGAATTAAATCTCTCAATACGTAACAAAAACACTCAAGACCTTTATCATAACTTTACAACAAAACTTTCAACTTGTATAAATACTCTTTTTAAATTTCATGTAAAAATGAAAATTGAATGATAAACCCCTAGTATGACAAAGATTATAACACTATGAAGAAAGGTATTATGGAAGCCTCTAATGAGACCCTAAAATCTATCAAAATAAATATTTTTTTTGCTAGTGTGTCTATTACCTATGGGACTAGCCTGTGGTCTAATAAATTACTACCCAAGGGCATCTTAGCCATCAAAATAACCCAAGGATTGCACCTGGCCTGTTCCACACCAACCCTTGACATGGATGGATTTTTTTTGGGTGTCTCCTCTCGACTACTGCGAGTTGAGAACCTTGGCCACCTTACAAAACTAAACCCTCGAAATCCAATCCCGCTAGCGGGATTTGACTATCAAAATAAATAATTAGATAGCTCTAATTATATATAAAAAAGGACATTATGTAAATATAATGCAAGATAAACTTTTACACATTTTTAAATTTGAACCTAAAAATTTGTAGAGGTAAAATCTACCTCAGAAAGCTAAAGGAAATAATATCACTAGTATGAGTGACTAGATTTCGTATCTTAACAAGAATTATGAATCCCCTAATATTTCAAACAACATCTAACCCTCTATTACAAAGAAAGGGGTTTATACTTCGGAAGATATTGAGTTTTGGAAATTTTTAAAGGTAAAATCTAACTTAGAAAGTTAAAGGAAATAATATCACTACTATGAGTGACTAAATTAGTATCTTAACAAGAATTATGAATCCCCTAATGTTTCAAACAACATCTAACCCTCTATTACAAAGCAAGGTGTTTATACTTGGGAATATATTGAGTTTGGGGTTAAGTGTTTAGAAAAGGGAAAGCTAAGGATGACGATTAACTTGGGAATATATTGAGTTTGGGGTTAAGTGTTTAGAAAAGGGAAAGCTAAGGATATTGAATGCCATAAAGTGAAAATTTTAAAAATTGAAAAAACATCCAACCCTCTATTACAAAGCAAGCGGTTTATACTTGGGAAGATATTGAGTTTGGGATTAAGTATCTAAAAAAGGGAAAACTAAAGATGTTGAATGTAAAGATAAACATCTAACCCTCTATTACAAAGCAAGCGGTTTATACTTGGGAAGATATTGACTTTGGGATTAAGTGTCTAAAAAAGGGAAAACTAAAGATGTTGAATGTAAAGATGTTGAATGCCATAAAGTGAAAATTTTAAATTTTAAAAATTGAAAGCTTCAACCTTATCCATCACACTCACAGACTTTTCAAAATCCTAGTCAAACAAGGTTTCCCTAAACCTTGCATTGAAAACCTCAATTTTCCTACTTTTAAAAATGGTGACAAAAATATCTCGTCACATTATGAAACCATTATGATTAATCATGTTTTAGATAAATTGTATGGATTTAGTCATGTTTTAGATAAATTGTATGGAATTAATCATATTTTAGATAAAATGGTCACAAAAATATCTCGTCAAATTATGAAACCATTATGATTAATTATGGTTTTTTAGATAAATTGTATGGATTTAGTTATGTTTTAGATAAATTGTATGGAATTAATCATGTTTTAAATAAAATGGTGACAAAAATA
Organism: Picea engelmannii; assembly: GCA_009831015.1. Lineage (NCBI taxonomy): Eukaryota > Viridiplantae > Streptophyta > Pinopsida > Pinales > Pinaceae > Picea > Picea engelmannii. The sequence continues at coordinate 439,595 of ML800172.1, forward strand.
TCTCCTCGAATTATGAAACCATTGTGATTAATCATGTTTTAGATAAATTGTATGGATTTAATCATGTTTTAGATAAAATTATAGGGGCATTCCGAGAATCGAACTCGGGACCTCTCGCACCCGAAGCGAGAATCATACCACTAGACCAAATGCCCTCTAATGAACATTACGGAAGTCGAAGAGCAGTCCTCAAAAGCATTTGAAGTAAAATGAACTATTTGCTGGGCAGGAAAATGGAACCGCTTCGCATTTTTTTAAATTGTAGCTGTAGCAGCGATAAAAGTGAATGGGATTGAACCGACGCCCTCAATCGAGGAGAACTCTACTATTTTATGGGCTGGCAGGGCATGAAAATCGATCTGATTTGCATTTTTCCAATGGTAGCTTATAAAGAAAATTGAAAAGTTAGAAAACTCAGTGTCAGAAGTGGGATTTGAACCCACGCCCTCAATCGAGGACCAGAACTTGAGTCTGGCGCCTTAGACCACTCGGCCATCCTGACACCTTAGAAATTCTTGTTAAGAGAATTAGTTGTGTAATGTAGTTTTGCATATCCACATAGCTATTCTATTACAATCGAGAGTGGAATTAGCACATAAGCCCTTTTGGACTAGAACCTTAATCTTGTTTGATGACTCAGATAAACTCGGCCATCTTAACCTCTATAGTTGACAAATGGTAGCATGGCCTTCAAAATTGATAACCCGCTAACGCTCACTAGTTTTACATCTTAACCTTCCCACCACTCTCTCTTTCAAAATAGATTAGTAAATACCATCCATATGTGGTTGAACAAATATCATAAAATGTTAAAAGAAGGGTCAAATTTTCAATAACCTATCAACATCTTCATTTCTAATGTTTGGTTGGTTAATGAATATTGGTTCGTTGTTCAATACTTACATTTCACATCTAAAGACTAAAATCATCTCTATTCTAGTTAGCTCTTATGTATTCCTTGGTATGATGTACTCTTCCACAACATTATATCCATCACATAATTCATATCTAGATAAATATCCTACCACCGTATTAGTGTATGCATTATTTTATGTGTCACTTAATCAAAGCATCCCAAGGAAGCTTAGACATCTTGTCTTTGTGAACCCCCACTTGAATTCATATGTTATGAGCATTGTCGATTCTTGTCAATATGAGAATTGACATCGCATTTAGTTTAAATACTTCATGTTTTTGAATCTCACACTTGCCATAATGTCATTTTATTATCTTTTCCTTTGAAACTCATCATAATGTCATTTCATTTGTTATCTTTGCCTCCACTCTTGGCTATATAAAAAAACAAAGCAATTAATCATAGGTTATGGATGTAAATTGTAATTACATTGTGAGCTTATTAGTAAGATTAATTGCAAATGAGTTGTTGAATGTCAATATTGAAGAGCAAACAATAGACATTGAGCAAACCCATGAAAATCAAGTCATCTCTCTTTTTATATGTTCACATATTCTATCTCATTAATAATATCAAACATGTTGATTCATATTGAGTACAATCCCAGAAAAGGCAAATTACAGAGATTCAAGGACAAAAAGGGATGCGCAAAAGGTTTGGCACATAAAGGTGCATGAAGCAAGAGAAGGAAAACACAAGGAAGAGATGTACAAGGAAGTTGAATCATTAATTATAATGTTGTTGGGAGGGAAACCATTACAATCAACATGCATACATGACAATGGTCTGTCAGTGGTGGAAGTTTCTTTAAATGTGAAAAACTCAAGAAGATCGGTTTCACTATTGGAAGATTGGTTGTTAAGCATATGTTAGATGAGGAAGAGGCATCTCATTTTAAAAAGTTTGAAGAAGACATGAATGAGAAGAAGTAGTCAAGCTAGAAGAGAGCTTGAAAGGAGAAGGAGGTTGGTGAAATGTTGAAGATAGAAGGTAGTGTTGTAGAGACTAAATCCATGAACTATGAGAGAGTTGTTGAAATCAAAGAAAATGTAGTAAGAGAAGGAGGTTGGTGCAATGTTGAAGATAGAAGGTAGTGTTGTAGAGACTAAATCCGTGAAATATGAGAGAGTTGTTGAGATCAAAGAAAATGTAGTAAGAGAAGGAAGTTGGTGCAATGATGAAGATAGATGGTAGTGTTGTAGAGATTAAATCCATGAACTATGAGAGAGTTGTTGAGATCAAAAAAGATGTAGTAAGAGAAGAAGGTTGATGCATTGTTGAAGATAGATGGTAGTGTTGTTGAGACTAAATCCATGAACTATGAGAGAGTTGTTGAGATCAAAGAAGATGTAGTAAAAATTAAATATTACTAAAATTATTATATTTAAATGAATAAACAAATTTTTATTTTTTAAATGTTTATAAATCTATGTGAATTTTAAATATTTCTAAATGGGAATAGACAAATTTTTTACTTTATTTTTCTATACATGGATGTTATTTTTTAGATGTTTATAAATCTATGTGCATTTTAAATATTACTAAATGGGAATAGACACATTTTTTAATTTATTTTTCTATACATAGATGTGTATCTACATTTCATTGCAAGGTAATCAAAGTAATATGTGTATCTACATTTCATTGCAAGGTAATCAAAGTTTGAATAGAAAAGTAAGCTAAATTTATGATGTAAAAAAATAGGCTCAATTTATGATGTAAAAGGGGCTCATTAGTCATCCATTGTACCACAAAGAAACATTTACATTTGAAACTATTAGTTATCATTAAATATTCAAAATATATTAATATTAATTTAAATTTTTATCATATATAATTAAGTAATATAATTAATACTATATTAAATTATTAAATATAGCAATAATTTGGGCAATTATTTTTTTAACAAAAAACTTTATATTATATTATCATAATGAAAAATGTAAGAATTGGTTTTTAATTTGTAAATAGTAATTTAAATACATAATTTTAATAGATTTATTATATAATTTTTTCCTAATATCTCTTCTCACCTCCACTCTCATATATATAATTTAAATATATAATTGTAAATATTATATAGTTTCCACATTTATATGTTTTCCCTAATATCTTTATTCACGCCCACTCTCATATGTAAATATTATTTAGTCTTATTATGTAAAAAACTTTAATAAATTTTTGTGGTTAAGTGTTTTGATCTTCATGTAAGAGGTTTCTAGGGTATTTCATTATACTAGTTGTCTCTATTACATGTCTTATTCGATATTTTTACCAAATCAAATATCGTAATTAGTGTTGTCTGATTTATACTGAGTACCATCCACAACTACGAGGAAGTACCTAATTTTTTCTCCATTAACAATTATTTTTAAAAAATGAAAAATATAAATCATTGAATATGATTTGAAAAATAAAAATTAATGAAAAATATAATTTGTCATTCAATTTAAATGGATTTATTGACATGATATATCATTTTCGAGATTATATCCACGAGTATTAGTCGCAACTGACAAATTTCACGAGATTTTGAATAGTCCACTTAGCACTCATTGAATCAGGTGATTTCTCATGATTTTGAATAGTCCACTTAGCACTCATTGCATCAAGTGATGCTCACAAGGGTAAAGAAGTGGGATTGAAACTAGTGAAATGAATTGCATTGCATCAATCATCACCTTCAGGGCTTGCACCCTACCACCAGGAGGTCACTCATCCCAAGACTCTTCTAGTTCAAGCACACTTAATTGTGGAGTTTTCCCCACAATCAAACCCACTTGACTTGTTACCCCATTCTCAAAACCTTAACAAGCATTGTACCTTATAAACTATTTAGTTAGAATTCCATCCACTCTTTCTATTTAAGCATTAAGAGGCTTCAATAATCCAACATATAAATATCCAATGATATCATAAACAATAAAAATAAGATACCTGTATAGTATATCTTGTTAGTAAAAAGTTTGACCTTTTGTGATTGTTAATGTTGTCTAAGTTGATTGCATATCATAAATGTTTTGTAATAATAATTTTAATTTATTTATTTATTTTAAATTATTATTGTTGATGATCATAATGGTTTATTGATTTTTTTCTATATATACAACATGAGTGGGCCTAATGGTTAAGAACATGTGTTTCCTCATAAGAGGTCACAAGTTCAAATCCAGAAGGGGGTAGGGTATGTATACCTCTGTAGACTTTACCAATCAAAATCGCTAGGCGGAGGGGGTCTCATACACCAATTTGGTGTCTGGCTTGGTCGTGACCTTAAAAACAAATTATTATTGTTATTGTTATTATTATATCGATGTCACTGTGATAATAATACATTTTATTGGTGATTTTCATTCTTAAGAATTAGTGGGCTCCTCATAACATATGAAAAGGAAAATTTTGTATTATACAATATGTATTTTTAGTTATGTATTTGTATTATATAATTTTAAATTTTTGTATTCAATTTTAAAAATAAAATAATAAATGAAAATATAAATGAAAAAATGAAGGAAAATAAAAAAACATTAAAATAAAAATAGTCCCTGTGGTGTAGAGTAGTCACTGAGGGAGTGCGTTGTTAAGGCGGTCCATAAGTGAAGTCATCGGTTCGAAACCTTTGGGGACACCTCAAATCCATCCATGTCAAGGGATGGTGCGGTCCAGGCCGGGTGCGATACCTGGGTGATTTTGACTAGTTTACTTAGCAGTAGCCAATACTTATCATGATTTGAATAGTTTACTTAGCACTTATTGCATTGGGTGATGTTTAGAAGGGTTAAGAAGTGGGAATGAAACCAACGAAATGAATCGCATAGAATCAATCATCACTTATGAGGCTTGCACCGGGTAACCAGGACTTCCCGGACAGTTACCCATCCCAAAACTCTTATGGCTCAAGCACATTTAACTATAGAGTTTTCCCCAAAATCAAGTCCACTTAGCTTGCTACCATATTTGCAAAACCTTAGAAAGTATTGTGCCTTATAAACTATTCAATTAGAGCTCCCTTCGCTCTTTTTATTTAAGCATCGAAGGGCTTCCACAATGTTATTGTTGTCAATATAATATTTTTTTTAGCTAGTTTGTTTGTGACCTGTGGGACTAGCCTGTGACTTGAGAAACCGTGACTCAAGGGCATCTAAGCTGTCAAAATCAATCAAGGATCGCACCCGACCTGAGCCACACCAACCCTTAACATGGCTGGATTTTTTGTGTCCCCAGAGGTTTTGAACCGGTGATTTCATATCACGAAGTACCTTAAGAACACACTCTATCACCGACTGTCCTACACCTCAGGGACTATTGTTGTCAATATAATTAGTATATACTACATCATAATATATATTCTAAATATGTATGTTTTCATAGTTAGTCATAATTGAGAATTTTCTAGAGATAAACTATTAAAGATTTTTTGAAAAGCTTTTAAGATTTTTCAAAAACTCTTACTACAATTTATTTCCAGAAGAGTAGCCTTTGGCTAGAAAGTGACGGTAAAAGAGCTAAAGGCCAAGTCCGGTTTAGGAGATATCATTCAACTGTGGACCATCTTGTTACCTTTAGGATCATTGCAGAGGAGTTCCGCAATACTAAAACCAATTTTTTTTTGTTGTTTTGTTGACTTTAGAAAATATTTTGACATGGTTCCTAGGAAAAACCTTTGGAATAGGTTAGAAAAGATAAAAGTGCATCTCAAGTTGAGGGTTGTTGCAATAAGGATGTATGAGAAGGTTATTTATAAGTTTAAGAACACTGAGGGCTGGTCAAAAGAGATTAACTGCAATATCAGAGTCAAACAAAGTTGTCCCTTGTCCCCTACCCTCTTTGGCATATACATTGACAAGTTAGAAGATTGCTTGGAAAAAGAAGGTTGTGTTAGCCCTACTCTCACTGGTATAGTCATCAATATTCTTCTTTATGCCGATGATATCGTTCTTATGGAAAGGAGTCCCCATGATCTTGAAAACCAACTAAGAATCCTCAAGGATTTTTGCTCCAATATGGATATGACTGTCAATATTGATAAGACTAAGGTCATGATTAGTAAATCCAATAAGATCCCTTATGATACCTGTGTATATCACAACAACAACTTGGAGGAAGTGACTTCATACAAATATCTTGGAATTGATATTCACCACAGGCTCAATTGAAATTATACCATTGAGAAAAGGATTATTGGGGGATAGAAAGCTTATTATGGGCTTGAAAACAATTGTAAATCAACTGATATTTGGAGTTGGGATAAGAAAAAACTTATCTTTGAGACTCGTGTTACACCTGTTATTCTTTATGGATGTGAAGTATGGGGTTGTAGTATCTCTCATGAATCCTGGAGAAAGATAGAACAAATACAAAAGAATTTTATAACCTATAATCTCAAAATTAAAGGAAATACACCCTATTCCATCCTCGTCTTAGAAACAAGCCTCTCCCCCATTAGCAACATGGCTATGACTAGATACCTAATGTATAAGAACAAGTTAAACAACATGGAAGACAATAGGCTTCCTAAAATTGCTTCAAAATCGAGTCATAACCACCACCGACTCAAGCGAGGATGGCATAAAGATGCCCGATCTTGGATAAACTATTGAGGAATCATGGAAGACACCATTTTGCAGAATAAAGATACTATTAAAAAAAACGTCAAATCAAAATTTAAGGAGAAAATGTGGTGTGATAAAGAGTTAAAGGAAAAAAGAAAATTAAGGTATTATAAGGATGTAATCAACCCTAATCTAGAAGATCAAAATTATCCATCTGTTTTTCCAAGTGTAAAGAAAAAAATAAGCATTGCTAAGATAAGAACAAATTCTCACGGCCTCCATAGTGAAACTAGGCGTTGGTCAATTCCTAAAACGCCATGGGATGAAAGAGTGTGTCACCTTTGTGACACTAAGGTTGAAGATGAAAATCACTTTCTCTTAGATTGTCCAGCCTATACCCATATTAGATCTCATTTTCAAAATATTTGTCACACTACCAACCTCCCTAACTTCTTAACTCAACAAAAGTATGGTGATCTTGGAAAGCTTCTCTTAATGTTTTTCGAGCACAAAAACAAAATACTAAAGAATCGCAAGTAATCACTTACCCTCTTAAGGTCCGATAGACCAATTTGGTCTTAGTGAACATTAATCATCATCATCATCATCATTATTATAATATTTGTAAAATTTATATTGAAAATCAAAAACATATTATTTATTATAATATTGAAAATAAAAAAATAAAAATTATATTTATCCACCCAAGCCATGGTAACATATGTAAATTTGGTCACACATGATTGTGATGATTTTATTAATGACACCCACTTATCACATGAAATCCACACTAAACACGGTGAGAGATCTCCACACTACAAGCATTATGTATCGTAAGAAGCCAGAAATCAAAACCGATTTTAGAAGAGGGGTTAAAAATGCTGAAAGGCAAGGTGAGGGGCTCGAAACCTAGTCACTAATCGAGCAAACTCGCAGGTTATAATCAAATCAAAGGTTCCCTATGATTTAGTGCAAATGGAATGGAGGGGATCTACGCATGTACATCATCCCAGGCTAATGGGAGAGGATGAATTGAACGTTGAGAAACGTTTATAAATTCAAAAAGATTCATAACGTTGTTGTATTTAAAATTATAAGTCAAAATGTCAAAGCTCTTAAATGAATATGGTGTTTAAAATTGTAAGTTAAAAGGTTTAAGTGATTTAAATTAAAAAGGTCAAAGGATTTAAGAAAAAAATTAAAAAGAAATAAAGAAGGGTAAAATAAAAAAATTAAATGTTGGAATATATAGAATAATAAAATAATTATAAAGATCTTTTTTATTGGTTAAGATTTTATATTTTTCAAGTGTAAGAAAAGAGGTTAACGATCCAAGACTTAGACGTATTTGGAAAGAGTGAAAGTATACTCCATCAAGGACCACCAACAGATTATTTCAGGTCATATGATTTTCCTTGAATAATGGTGATGAGTCAATGTGCATTCACAGATAGCAGCTAATGATGGTTGGCATAGGTTTCCCCCCATGAAAAAAAAAAGGAATAAGAAAATAATTAAAAGAATCCACAAACTTTAGAAATGGACAATACAATTACATCTTAATCAAGATAAAAGAAAAATAAGAACTACTATAAATGAGTTGATAAAATGAGGCAAATTACGGAAACACGAGGAGAAACAAATAACAAGAAGTTCAAGTGTAATGTACCTAGGGAGATACCTAAGGGGATAATGAATATATTGTGGCCATAATCATGGAATAGGTCGACTTGGTAGCCGATGGGTAATAAATAGGTCCATATGTAGTTAAGAGGAAATAATATAATAATAAGAGGTAGTTGGCATGGACCCCTCGGAATACTCATGAGAAAGTATAAATACACATGAGTATCATTGTATTGGAGAGGTGTTAGATGTATTGTTTTGTAGCAAGCATGGCTTGTGGAGTGATTACTTCCATAAGCAGCATTTGATGGTGTTACCCTACCTTAAGAGTTCTTGTCTCTATATTCTTATGTTGTTTATGGTGAATGTTTTGGGCATTTGTAAAGTTTGAAGATTTATGTCTAAAGTTTAAGGCTTTATTCTCTCTTATATCTATTAAGGTTTACTACAAATGGTATCAGAGCTCTTTCTTAGGCACAAAGTGGGAGAATTTTTTTCTTTTTGTAGTTTTCTGAAGGAAAATAGATGATGGCATCATTCAGGTCAATTTATGAAACCTTTTGTGTAGAATTTGAAGAAACCAGTAGTGTATCTAAATTCCTCTAAAAAAATACCTAAGTTTAAAAAAGAAATCTTCCAAATTAGAGTCTGAGAAGTGGAGTTATTGTTGATTTAAAATTATCCTTTTGTAGCGGTTTTTCATGGTGACGGCCACACAATTTGTAGATTGAATATATTTTGATAGAGTGCACAGATTTCAGTCAAACCAATGTCAATATATCTAGAGTGGCCATGGAATTTCAAAATTGTGGTCATAATAGAAAATCCAAGAAGTATTGAAAAAGTTAAGATCATATTACATTAGTTGCCTCTAACCCTAACTACATAAAGGAGCTCCATTGAAAAGTAAGTTATTTATTCAAAAACCTAGTTTTGTTTTTGGGTTATAGAAAGCAAGATATTTTTTACAGGAAAACATGATGGTCCTAGTATTGAAGAATACAGAAACAAAATGAAGTTATTATGGGGAAAGACATGGAAAATATGGGAAAATATGAATTCAAGAGGTGATATGACCATTTGGTGGAATCTGCTTAACTATGACAAGATGAAGACACTTTCAGATGAAAAATATGAACAAGTATTTTTGAACAGGTGGTCTCATGTTGGGAAGAGGGATAAAGAGAGTACCAAGTGTTTGTTTTCATGCACAAACTTCTTATTACAGGTTAATGGATGTATTCAACATGAAAATGTTTTCTATAAACCCTAGTAGTAAACATAATTTCATCAATGTTAACTTGGATAAAAGATTGCAAGTTCCTGCAAATAATTTTCAAAGCAAATAGGTTGAGGGTGAAATTTTCAATTTTTTAAGGATTTGAATATTACCATGGATAAATATATGTTTCATTTAGATTTATATTCTATAGATATGGATGATGTGGATGTTGTTTTGGGATATCCTTGGATGGACTTAGATGGTATAAGTTAACATTAATGTGCAAAAGAAGTTGAAAATTTGGTACAAGAAAAAGAAAATTACATCGATGGATAATTTTCTTACTAAGGAAGAAGGGTCCAAGGGGACATCTAAAGAAGTTATTGCAGGTAAATTAATCGTAGTACCTAATGACACATGAGATGAAGAGTCTAAGGATGAATCAAAAGAAGAGCCTACAAAAGAACTTGAAGAAAATCCTCTGGAAGGGAATAAAAAGGAAGAACAAACTAAGGAACCACATGTTGAAGAGTCAAAGAAAGAAGAGTGGATAGTTAAGGTTGTTGTATATCGTCACCCATGCCACCCGAAGAAACAATAGTCATCACGACAAGGGCGTGAGCATCAACAAACTTACTATGGATCACCATGGAACCACAAAGGCAACTAGTATGAAGGAACATGGAGGACTAAAAACAATGCATGGAGATATCATAGTAGCACATTGAAGACGTGAATCCCAAGAAGAAACTAGAATCAATGTCGAGTAGGAAAGGCCACAATTGGATCCAATGTCCACATTTCACTAGTATGGATGGATTTCAATGCATGGTACCAGTTTATTGCATTGCTTAGTAGGTCATATTATATGGTTTCTTCCCATGTTTCGGGGATGAAACATGAAAAGGGGGATGGAATGTAATGTACATAGGGAGGATAATATGTGGTACCTAGGGAGGTACCTAAGGGGATAATGAATGTATTGTGGCCATAATCATGGAATAGGTCCACTTGGTATTTTATGTGTAATAAATAGGTTGATTATGTATCTAATAGGAAATAATATAATAATAATAATCAGTTTGCATGATCCCCTAGGGATACTCATGAGAAAGTATAAATACACATGAGTATAATTGTATTGGAGAGGTGTTGGGTGTATTGTTTTGTAGCAAGCATGGCTTGTAAAGATATTCCTTCCATAAGGAGTATTTGATAGTGTTGCCCTACTTTAAGGGTTCTTCTCTCTATATTCTTGTGTTGTTTATGGTGAAGTTTTGGGTATTTCTAAAGTGTAAAGGTTTATTTCGAAAATTTTAGGATTTATTCTCTCTTACATCTATCAAGGTTCACTACATAAAGGGGAAGAAACTAGGATTAAAGATGGTTAATATTGGGTTGTCAAGATTGATTGAGTTTTAAATTATCTTTTAAATTAATGTTTTAAAGTATTTTTTTATTTCAGTGGTTTATATAATGATTTTAGAAGAGTAATGATGCATCTTGGCTAGGTGTTATAGTGAAAAATTGGTCACAATGTGAATAAATCTCATGAACTACTGAAATTAGCAAATCAGCAAAAGTCAAGTAATTATATAATGCAAATAACCTGAGGGAAAAGCCAAAGAATGAAATACATTCACCCTGAGTGTTGGCTCAAAACAACAAGCCAAGGTTCATGAGGTTGTCCAACAAAGGGGTCATAATCTAGAACCGTATATAAATCCTTGAAGATAGGGAAGGTGTCACCCACTAAGCATTGCTAATGCATTAGATGGTAGGGAGAAAGTTACAAACTATGGTTGTGACCATTCTCATTTATAATGTCTATTTAATAGTTTGAACATTACTTCATATAGTCCTCTTGATTTCTAACACATCATCTACAAAACTATAATGAAAACATAAATATTTTCTTACAAAAACTCCACCAAAACAATGACACTAGAATGCATTACAATGAAATAAACATCAATGGCATGTAACAATAATAGATCAAATCAATTTTGAAATGAAGCTATTGATCCTTTCATATTCATCATCAAGGGTAACATCACTATAGGACATTATATTATTTTAGTGGTCACAACTTAATACAAGAATAAAAGGCTACAAAATGCAACATACACTATATGCTAGCTAATACCCAAAATATATTGATACATTATGAACCCTTTTATAGGTCGAAACCTTGACATTGTATACTCGTGTTCTCATACCGTAGGTTATTTTTTATTATTACCTAACTACCAATGTAATAAAGGTAATTTTTTGGCCCATTGTTTCTTTCATCTTCAATACTCTACAATTTTATCTCAGTCTAAACCTAAAAAATTAGGATCTGTTTCAAATTGTTTGGATCCTACCTGTTATTATCCCTATCTTTATTTATTCTGCTAACTGCTTCCAAATTTAGGTGACGACATGTGGATATTTTCTCTCTGTGGAATTACTACTATCATGTCTCTACAAATGATCTATAATGGATCATTATATAATTTGTTATATATTTTGGGACATTCTAAGTGGAAAAATTGGAGATGTTGGCTTGTAGGGCTTGTTATCCCCCACTTTTAGGGATAAATAGGAGATCATTTCTTGAGGCCCGCAGGTCCTAGACATAGAGTACCGAGAGCTAGATCGACTTTAGCATGGCCATGGAGGACCAACCTTTTCTTCATTTCAGTGCCTCTATCTTGTCAACATAAACAACATCCATCACCATCTACTTGGTCTTGTGTTAGAGATGGATCTTGCTCCGTGAGGTAATGAGTCTGGGTATCATGGTATGTGTCACTTTGATCATCAAAACCCTTGAAGATGTGCATCTATTTCCTTTTATTTCTAACAAATGCTTGGATCTTATGCTTTCCCACTTGACCATGTCAGGGGGATTGACAGGATGCCCTAGTAAGCATGTGCCCATAGGTTTTGGTTTTCCACTGGGGAGGGATTCTGAAAATCCATCGTTTGCTCCCATCATAACACCACTTTTTCATCTTGCTTCCCGCCCATCTATCCCTTGCACTTGTCCGAGAAATGGGTTGACCTATTTAAAGGATTGCACCTTACCTCATGGGAAGAAGGGGCTAAAGGCCCAGAAGGTAAAAGAAAGCTGGCAAAAGATAAAAGCCTAAGAATAAAACCTTGATATGCTTCGCCCAGGGATCCTCGAGAAAACAATAAAAGGATTCTTAGAAAGAAACAAGAGGGACCCGTAAAAGATAACAAAACAAGACCTAGTCAGAGGATAGGGGTCTCATCATGAGCCAACCTATTACGTCCATGGGTACCTAGCAGTATGACATTACCACCATCTGGTTACCATGCCAGGGTAGTGACTCTTGGTTGCATGGCCAAGGGAAAGGGGGTCTCATCACGAGCCATCCTTCCCATTTCTGAAAACGTACTTGTGGTTAATGTTGTCACCACTGGTCACCATGCCAGGGCAATGTCCCTTGATTATCCTCTTGAAGAAAAAGCAATAAAGAATAAAAGAATAAAGGCATGGGCTTGGAAATATTTGCATCCAGGACAGGTGCAGTTCGCCTTCTACAAAGGCACCCACAGGTAAAACCTTTCATCCTCTACTCCCACTGCACCCACTTGCCAGGACATCCCTTGACCACCTCACCCACTTACATGGATCTGATGATCTCTCTTCTAGAAACTTTCCTTTTCCAGTGGACACTAGCCCAATAGGACGCCCTGTCATTTTCCCCAAACTTGTATTGTAGGCTTGTGTAATGTCTTTGATATTTTAACTGATGTATTAGGGATTTTATGCACGTGTTTAATAATATTGATGATGAGATGTGATTGACATTGTTATGATCCATGTGACTTATGAGCCCACGGAGGGCATAGTTGTTGATGTGAAGGATCATTCCCGGTGGAAAGGTACCATTTTGGACTAGTACACATGGGGAGATGATTAGTTTGGACCTCCATCGGGCTAAAGTGTTAGAAAAACAGGACCGCGGAGCAATAAAATAAAACAAATGTGGAAACAAAACATAGAAGATACACAATACAAGAGAGACACAGATTTACGTGATTCACCCAGTGTGGGCTATGTCCACCAGAGAAATTGATAGGTCCTTTCTTTATTATTATCCAGCAAAATGAAGGGATACAACCTACAGCAAAACCCACTGTAACTTCCTCTTATTTCTCTCACAGTCTCCTCTCTCAGAATAAAATACTCGCCAACATACATACCCGCAATACATTTCCCTCGGAAAAGAGGGTTGCCTTCTAGGGAAAAAAACCCTAACATAATCTCTATCGTTAGATCTGCGACCTTATAATGAATGGTCCATATTTACAATGAAATTACAGTATACTTTTACAAGGCAATTTTTGCTTCAGGGGCTTCGCCCTCGAACCCCCGCTTGCCCCCAGACCCCCCAGTCGGGGGGATAGCCCCCCCGGACCCCATAGAGGGGGTACACCCCCTCTGCACTCCCCCGCGTGGAAGAGTGTACATACTTCTGCGGTGTAAATACTTCATGGGGTATAAACACGGCTAAAAGTAAAAGACCTATAAATCAGGAAGATAATCAGGCTCCACAACCAACAATCTCCCACTTTGAGACTGGTCTCAACAACTCCACCGCTTCTGTATATGCTGGACTGTGAACCTTCTTGGACCTGGAAAATTTCTCATCTTCATATTCATTCTTGAAGACCAACTGAAACTGAGCAAGAACTCAGTTTCTCCCTGGTTACTCCCTTTGTTAACATGTCTGCAGGATTCTGGCTAGTGTGTATCTTTTCCA
>ML800172.1:463199-474791 GCA_009831015.1 Picea engelmannii
TGTTGGGGTGGTATCACCACCCCAATCAGTTATTAATGTTTGCTATTGAGATCAAGCAGGTAAACAGGTTATGCCAGAGATGTTGAGGTTCTCCTATGCTCTACAGTGATCACATGTCCATGAGTTGGAGCCAGATGTTATCCCCCACTTTTAGGGATAACTAGGAGATCATGTCTCAAATCCCACAGGTCCTAGACATGGAGTACCGAGAGCCGGATAGACTTTAGCATGTCCCTGGAGGACCCATATTTTCTTCATTTCAGTGCCTCTATCTTGTCAGCAGCAACAACATCCATCACCATCGGCTTGGTATTGTGTCAGAGATGGATCTTGCTCCGTGAGGTAATGAGTCTGGGTATCAGGGTATGTGTCACTTTGATCATCAAAACCCTTGAATATGTGCATCTATTTCCTTTTATTTCTAACAAATGCTTGGATCTTACGCTTTCCCACTTGATTGTGTTTGGGGGGATTAACAAGATTCCCTAGTAAGCCTATGCCTGTAGGTTTTGGTTTTCCACTGGGGAGGGCTTCTAAAAATCCATCGTCCGCTCCCATCATAACACCACTTTTTCATCTTGCTTCCCGCCCATCTATCCCTTGCACTTGTCTGGGAAATGGGTTGACCTATTTATAGGATTGCACCTTACCTTGTGGGAATAAGGGGCTAAAGGCCCAGAAGGTAAAAGCAAGCTAGAAAAATATAAAATCCTAAGAATAAAACCTCGATATGCTTCGCCCAGGGATCCATGAGAAAGCAATAAAATGATTCTCAACAAGAAACAAGAGGGACCATAAAAAAAAAAAAAACAAGACCTAGTCAGAGGATAGGGGTCTCATCATGAGCCAGCCTATTAGGTCCATGGGTACCTAGCAGTATGACATTACCACCATCTCGTTACCATGCCAGGGTATTGACTCTTGGTTGCATGGCCAAAGGAAATGGTGTCTCATCACAAGCCATCCTTCTCATTTCTGCAAAATTACTTGTGTGCAATGTTGTCACCACTGGTCACCACACCAGGGCAGTGTCCCTTGATTAGCCTCTTGAAGAAAAATCAATAAAGAATAAAAGAATAAAGGCATGGGCTTGGAAATTTTGCATCTAGGACAAGTGCAGCTCGCCTTCTACAAAGGCACCCACAGGTAAAACCTTGCATCCTCCGCTCCCACTGCACCCACTTTTCAAGACATCCCTTGACCACCTCACCCATTGTTATAACCCTAAATTGCACCACACATGCTTACCTGGAATTAGGCCAACTCATATCCCTTCCTTGCCAAAGCCATGCTGAATAAACTCTTGAAAATCCTCTTAAATCAAGTGACACGCACCCTAAACCACTACTACACGCGTTGGAACACTGGCAGGCCTACTACTGCACACGTTGGAATGCTGGCAGGCCTACTACATCCCGCGTTTACCTAACAAAGCACAAAAACAGGAAATTTTCCGACGGGACAAAAAGCTATGGGTCAGTTAACTAAAACCCCTAGCCATGCATGGCCGAGAGTTCGTCCAAAACCCTAGATCCTTCTAGCCTATAAAAGAAGGGGTAGGGGTACTATTTGGAGGAGGAAAATCATAGCAAAGAAACTCAGCCCAATTGTCGAATCCATTTGTCCCAACCCTTTATCCTTTCCTCAAGCTTAAGGAGAATTAAAGCAAAGTAATTGGAGGACAAAGAAGAGGAGGATCCCAGGATCAGGATCAAGGAACGGTCGCCGGTCTCAACGTTGATTGTAAGTTGATTCATCTTGAAAATAATAAAGAATACTTTTCCTGTCCCAATGCATGAGTTTTATATGTTTTCTTCGATTTATGCTTAATCTCTAACCCTCTAGTAGAAAAATAGCATGCATGCGTAGTGTTTTGTCTTGATTGCAGGATTGTCTTTGGAAGGAGCAGCGCAAGCAAGCGGACAAAGCGCAACGGAGGATCTACACCAAACATCAGTAAAAAGGTTAGTAGGTCCTTTTCATGCTTGTGTGTGAAAAAGGGGTTTGAGTTTTGGGGTGATAGGTTAAAAGTGATTTCTTTAAGGTCATGATCTACATGCAAGTCTAACCCTAGCTTGCTAGTCCGTAGGGTATTATTTCCCAACAACAGAATTGGGGACTCCGCTGGGGAATTAGTCTTTAGGGTTTTCCGGATTTAGTTGAGGGTTTTTGGGTAATTTAAAGAATTAGATTTTTTGTTTCTTTGCATGTCTGTTTTCTTTTAGGTCAGAGCTAGCAGGGAACCTGGTTCTTTATACCAGTTTTTCCTTGACTGTTGCTTGACGGTAATTATCGGGACACACAAAGGTACACGCGGCCTGCAGAAGGCCTGCATGCGTGTAACCTGCGCCCTAACCTCTTACAGCCTGTGTTTGAACGCTCACTGTAGAGGTTTCAGTAGCGTGTAGGAGTTAGAGAGCTTAAGAGGCAGTTCCCTCTTCCCTGTCAGAATTATACATTCTCAGGGGGCTTTCTGGATCCCGTCTGAGTCTTGCTGGTTCACAGTCTTGTCTCAGTTTGCTTTATTGTGTTTTGTTATTCTTTGTAATAATTTTTCTTTTCTGTTAAAGAAGAAGCATCCAAGCCTTTAAGAGACCCTGGTTGTCAATACCAGAGGCCTTTTCCAGGTCTGGGCTGCCTGTGTTTAGTTTTGTCTTAGCATTCATACATACACGCGGCCTATGCAAGTGCAGCCCGCAGGTACCCGCGTCCTGTTATAGCTCAGCACGTGTTTGCACACGTGTTGTTTCAGTGACAGTAGTGGGCTTGATTGGGTGCTTTTCAATCAAGGCGGGGAAGTCATCCCCTCCTATGGTGAGAAGTGTTCCTCTCAGGAGTTTGATTCTAGGGTGGCACAGTCAGTAGGTTAGGGCCTCATACCCTTAGCCTGTTCTTTCTTAGTTGATTGTTGATAGAAAAGATAAAAAAGAAAGATTTTGTTTTATGGTTTTTAGACAAGAATAGGAGTCGGTGCTTTCTTGATTGCCATTGTGCGTCTTTTCTCTGGTTCTTTGCGATCTGCGCTTTAAGCCAGATTTTTTTTTTGTTTTCTTGGTTTTGTGCTTGTCGGCATTTTCCCTTTGTTGCTTCATTTAGCACTTAAATAAAAATAAAAAAATTATCTCTTTTTCATTTGATTCTTTGTTTGAAGATTGTGTTGATGCATCAATAGCTAGGAAGAAGTCTTTTTGTTCATAAGTTTTTGCAGTGCATTTAGAGCATAAGTAGCTCGCAGATTGAGTGAAATTCCTTTATGTTTGCTGCATGAAATCTTAGAAAATTTGAAAAGAAAAAGAAATCTTTCTTGGTGAAAAGTTGTTGTTTTTTGCATTTTTTGTAAAAGTTTTTGTTTCCAAGAATTTCTTATTCATTTTGCTTTGAGTCTGTACACACCATCAATTTCACCTTCATACCTTGTGACGTAAAAAAAGCCCATAAAAGCAACGCTAATGTAAAATCTATTAGACTCTTTTGTTTGTAGGGTTCATACACTAGCTCAGGAATAGGGCCTTGGAATAGGTTGGAGAGTAAATCCTCCAAGGCCACTCAAAACCAAACATTGGAGTCTGTGATAGGGAGTGTAGAAGTCTAGTTACGTGAAAGTTATCTGGGACCCCCCTCTAACACAGGGGATAAAGACGAGGTCGCGTAAGGAAAGGTAGTGGAGATAACCCCTCCAAAGCTGGACCAAGCGTAGTGGAGAACACATATCGAGGATTTGTTAAGGGATTCCGTCGTTTGCATTTTCCATGGGGCTTCGTGGGTCTCGAATCTGTTCGAGGTCCTCAGTTGTCTTCCGGACCATTTTCTCTCGATACCCTTGACAGGTTTTGGGCTTGATACCCTGCTCACTGTGGTCTACCCGACTATCGACTGTACCCGCCTGGTGACTGTTCGCGTGCTGGCAAACTAGTTTCCAATCTTTTTAGGGACATACACAGGTGACTGGGGGGGTATACCGCGGTACCTAGGATAGACATTGGGCCACGCTTTGCAGAGTATACCTGGAGGGTGCTTTCGTTTTCGAGTTGCACTTGCACCGGTAAGTTGCTCTAGTGTTGGTTGTTGTAACTGTTCTTCCAACTAGTTTAGTGTTTGCTTGATTTATCTCTTAGGGGCTTATTTTGTAGAGTGTGTTACTGTTTGCACGTGTAGAATACCTTAGCGTGTCTTGGATCTTCTCACACAGTGGAGGATCCCGAGCTCCGCCGGTCATGAAGGCTTCAGGGCCTGCCGCCGGTTATATTGGAGCCACCCCTGCCACCATTGAGGCGAAAGCTAGACCAACAAGGGTCTTTCGAAGCAACCGGGTTGAAAACCATTGAACCCGAACAACTCCCGGAGGAATCGACCGCCAATCTTGGCTTGGTTGAAACCTCAACCATTGATACTTGGCCATCGATCAGTGTACCAATCCTATTTTACGAGTGCCTGTCAGTGCCTCACATAGCTATGGAAACAAACTCTATTACTTCCTCTGGGAATTCTTCTATTCCCATCACCATTGCTACCACAGGAGAAGCATCTCCTAACTTGTCATCGTCGGTCTAAGCCACTACGGTCTCGGCCGCAACTACATCGCATAGTGGACCATCCCCATCTATCGCGGCGACCACACCTCCCTTCACACCTAGTGCGACAGACCCTTCGTTCTCATACAGTATGCCTAGTTCGGGTACTAGTCCTGCACTCACTTACTCCACTTTACAGACTTTGGGTCTGGGGGCAGGGAGCTCTAACGCTCCTCTGCAAGGTCAACTTGGGGGAATTCTTGTCCCTTTCAATGATTTTCCTTACGCTGGAGGTCATATCTCTCCTTCGTCCCCTTCGCTTGGTGGTCTGCATCAGTAGTCCGTCAGGCAACCTGCACACACAAGTTCATTTGGAGTCGGGAGTCAAGGAACACCTACGCAAACTCTGCAGGTAGGTTCATCACCGTTTGTTTGGAACGGGATGTTTGGTAACAACACTTTCGCATCCACTGCTTTCCCATCTGGGGGCACTCCCATTTTTGGACAGTCTACTCTGGCACAGGGTACTATTCCGGCGTCGGGGGAATATATACCAGGACCTTGGAACTCAGGACAAGGATCCGTTCCTTCCTCTGGAATGTCGTTCTGGGGTAATTCTTTCCACAGTCAATGGAACCCTGGACAAACTTCTATGCCTCTCCCATCAGGACCGACATGGGGTAACCCTTCCCAAAGTCCGTCAAACACGATGAATGCCCAACATCCTATGTCCTTCATGGGGAATCAACCAATGATGTCTCCACAGATGCAAAATCCTTATGTTGGTCAGGGCCATGGTTTCTACCAGAATCCAGGCCAGCAGCCAAACGTTTCCTGGCAACTTGGTGCCAATCAAACTCCAGGACCCTTTTTCCCAGGCTATCAGCAACAACCGAAACTACCATTCCTGGCGACATTACACTTGCCAGATTTGACAAGGTTGTTAAATGATCATATCTGTCACGATCCGCGTTGGCCTCTTATGCCAACGAAGTTACCTTTGGACATTCCAAAGTTCGAGGCCAAGCCTAACGAAGATCCAGGTGATCACATGACTACTTTTCACCTTTGGTGTTCATCTAACTCACTGAAAGATGACTCCATCCAGTTGCGATTGTTTCAACGCACTCTTATTGGGAGTGTCGCGAAATGGTACATCGAGCTTGATTGCTCATGATATTCTTCTTTTGGTGAACTGGCTATAACCTTCCTTAACCATTTCCAGTTACCTGTGAGATACGATGTGGGCACAGAGCTGCTTGCCAATTTCGAACAGACGATAGCGGACCATATCTCTGATCATATCCAAGAGTGGAGACGCTGAAAGAGTCTAATCAAAGTACCAGTTCCACCAGCATTCCTACTTGAGTGGTTCCTTAAGTCTTTAGTACCGCAATTATCCAAAGATGTTGCAACTTCTGGGGTTTTCTCCGAAGAAGATGCCATCATGAGGGCTCAATAGTTTGAGCTTATCTATTCTCAGTCTGGTTTATTGTACAACATCCTCCCGGATGCACCACGATCGATACTGGATAAAACTAGACAGAGAACGGGACCACATGCCAACGGTATTGTTGGTTCCGCACAAACCAAGCCCGTTGAGCAATTGAAAAAACAATTGCAACAGTTATCCATCCAACACTCAACGGCCAGCCAAACTACTGCTTTGGCTACTCCTCCTACCCAAATGTCGGAAGTACACTCCGTGCAGACGACTAACCCAAAGGCCCCCCAACAACCTGAAGGGAAGAAAAAACAACGCAAGAAGGGTAAGGGGGATAAAAAACCTACTGATAATGCTGGCGAGGGCACTACAAAAAAACAGAAGGCGAGGTATCCGTGCAACCTGTGTGCGGGAGACCACCCGACTCATCTATGTCCTTGACTTGCAGAGGCCTAAAAGTTTGTCACACAACAACAACAAGCTGTGTTGACTAATCCCTTTCAGCATGGGCAAAATTTAACTCAAGCCTCTACAAGTGTCGAAGGGGGTAGCCAGGAAACCTGCCCTCCTCCAAATAATTCCTCTTCCGCGAACGTATATATGGTTAGGGGTGATGCTTTAATAACGACTAGAGAACACGACTATAGTAAACCAAGCGCTTCTGAAAAGGGTAAAGAAGCCGATATCCCATCTCTTCCTCTACAGATTGAGAAGACGTTGGGAGAAATGATGACACACATTCCAAAGGGTGCATTTAAGAAAGATTCTCACAATCCAAATGCAAGGGCCGCCCAGAATTACTCTGTGGTGGAAGATTTATCCAAAACCCCTTGTGCTATGTCCGCTTTGGAGGTCCTCCAAAGTTTCCCTGCTCAGAGGAAAGCCTTGTTGACTGCTTTAGGCTCTACTGAGAATTGTAACCTGGGTACCATCATGTTAGATACGACTGACTTGAAACCTCGTCTGCCTTACCACGTCGTGTTTCAGATAGTAGTGGCTCACCCCACGAAAACTTTTACATGGAATATCTTCCACACGGTGTTCGACGAGGGCACTTCGACTTGCGTTATGTCATTAACATGCTGGAAATCCATTGGTTAGCCTGAGGTGTCTCCATCACCTACTCTCCTCACTACATTCGACGGTCGTTCTTTTCGACCACATGGCATCATTCCTTCTTTCCCTGTACAGTTAGGAGGGAAGACCATGTGCGTCGAAGTAGAGGTATTTGATGCCCCCCTCGACTACAATCTCTTGTTAGGTCGTAGTTGGACTTATGCTATGCAAGCTATGGTCGCTACAATTTTTCGAGTCTTATTATTTCCGCATGAAGGCCGGATAGTGACCATAGATCAATTGTCCTTCTCTAGACCTGACCCAGCTTTGGGGGCATCCACGGTTCCCATGATTGATAATCCTCAAGCCGGTGTCGTTAATGTAGGAGTTGGTTTGTGCCCATCTTTGATGGGTACTTTTGATTACCCACCTCCTCATAACGATGTCAAGTTTATATCGAATCACCACAAGGCTGAGATTTTTCATGTTTCGTCGTTCTGCACGACTTACTTTTAGGATCCATGGATTCTTCCTTCCCCATCAGCTATGATGGATGAGGCAGGGCACTCCGGCATGTCCATGCCCTTGTCGGCCGCTGAAGTAGTGTACTCTTTAGTCCAGCAAGCTTCAGCCACTCCTAATCCGACTCCCGCACAAGAGTTGGATCCACCTCTAGAGCCTATCTGGGCTCAGGGTTCTCTTGCCAACACCGATTCGTTAGATTTATTCTTGCCTTCCGACGAAGCAGTAATCGAAGAAATGGCTAGTCTGGACAAACCTTGGGATGACCTTCATCATAGATCATATTTCCTCCCAGAGTTAAACCGAATCGCGGCAGGAGAATTCACTATCACCATGACGGGAGATCAGCCATGTCTTATTAACCTCTTAGCTACACAGGAAATTTATGCTGAGGGAAATATGGCGACTATCGCTGCCACTATACCTATCAACATCTCCTGAAACCCTGGCATCATGGAGAATGTCTTCATTGGAGCGGATTGCTCTCCCGAAGAGGTTCAGATTTACACGGATCTTTTCAAAGAATTCCGCGACGTTTTTTCCTGGTCTTATGAGGAAATGCCAGGCATCGATCCGAAAATAGTTGAACATGAGATCACAATGTATCCTAATGCTAAGCCTGTTCGACAAAAACTTCGTCCAGTTAATCCTAGGAAAGCAGCAACCATCAAGAGTGAGGTTGAGAAATTTCTCAAGGGTTCATTTACCCTATCCATTTGACTCAATGGGTGTCAAATCCTGTGTCGGTCGATAAAAAACAAGGCACGATTCGTGTATGTACCGATTTTCGTGATTTGAACAAGGCATGTCCAAAAGATAATTATCCAACCCCATTCATCGACCAGATCATTGATGAATGTGCCGGTTGTGAAGCCTTTTCGTTCATGGATGGTTTTTCAGGCTATAATCAAACCTGAGGACCAACACAAAACGACATTCATTTGTCCGTGGGGTACATTCGCCTATCGTAAGATGCCTTTTGGCCTCAAGAATGTTGGAGCCACTTTCCAGCGGGCCATGTCTTTTGTGTTTCACGACCTCAAACATATAGTCGAGGCCTATCTAGATGATTTAGCATCACGCTCTCGCAAGCGAACGGATCATCCTATGCACCTCCGACTAATCTTCGAACATTGTCTCTATTTCCGGATTCGCTTGAATCCCAACAAGTGCAGCTTTTGCGTCACGTCAGGACGTTTGTTAGGTTTCATCGTATCAACCACAGGGATCATGGTCGATCCTCTTAAGGTGGAGGTGATAATCCAGTTTCCCCCCCCACGCACAATCTTACAACTTCAAAGTCTTCAAGGCAAGGCGAACTTCTTACGACGCTTCATCGCCAACTATGCCGAAATAACCAAGGGCTTTATGCGTTTACTGAAGAAAGATGTTCCCTTTTTCTTGGACGAAGCTGCTCAATGCTCTTTCGACGCATTGAAACACGCCCTCACTACCGCACCTCTGCTACGACCACTGAATTATAACAAAGACTTCTTATTATATCTGGCTGTCGCAGAGTCAACCATAGGCATGGTTTTAGTTCAGGAGGATGATTCATTTTACGAATACGTGATCTATTACCTTAGCCGAGGCCTCATAGGACCGAAACTTAATTATTCCCATCTTGAAAAACTTGCGTTGGCAGCAGTTCATGTTGTTCAACGGTTCCGTCACTATGTTCTGTTTCGCAAGACCACCGTCGTTGCCGTCATTAATCCATTCCAGTACATGTTGACACGATGAGTTATCGGCAGAAAAATCAGTAGATGGATGGTAATCCTCCAAGAATTTGACTTAGACTTCGTTTCAGCCAAGTCCAAAAAGTCATTGGTCTTCGCAGAAATTATCTCAGAGCTTCCGGTTGAGTCAGGTGACGTTGTGCCTGAGGAATCGCCTATCCGGGGGGATATGTTTTTGATTGAATCTTCAGACCCCTGGTACGGAGATATACTGATCTATCTCCAGACTTTGAAGTGCCCCACCTCTGCTTCTCGTGATGAGCATCAGCGGATACACCATCAGGCTAAGAACTAGCTCATACTCAATGATACGTTGTATCGGAGAGGTGTAGACTGTGTCTTGCATCGATGCCTCACTCATGCGGAGGCCGTCATAGTGCTCAATGATTTTCATACAGGAGCCTGTGGCAGTCACTTATCCGAGTTGGCAACAACCCAAAAGATTTTACGAGCAGGTTACTTCTGGCCCACACTTATGAAAGATTGTATCGAGTCGGTCAAGAAGTGCCATCCATGCCAAATATTCTCATGAAAGATGAGGGCACATCCAGCTCCCATGTTTCCTGTCATCACAGTTGGTCCCTTCACTAAATGGGGGATTGATTACACTACATGCAACCCCCCGTTAGCAAGGGGGCACCGCTATATCATCGTAGTTGTCGACTACTTCACTAAGTGGGTCGAAGTTATGCCAACGTTCAAAGATGATGGAGAGACTGCAACTCTCTTCTTACTTAACCAGATTATAGCACGGTTCGGCGTCCCGAGGGAGATTGTCACTGACCATGGCAGTCACTTTCAAAACCAAATGATGTCAGAATTAACATCAAAGCTTGGGTTACAGCAGCAACACTCATCACCTTACTATCCCCAAGCCAATGGGCAGGTGGAAGCTGTAAACAAAACTCTTAAGACGATTCTACTGTGAACTATCAACTCAGCCAAGTCAAATTGGCATTTGATGTTATACTTGGCATTATGGGCTTACCGAACCTCAGTTAAGACTGCAACCGATTTCTCACCTTTTCAACTCGTTTATGGGCTGGAGGCAGTCTTGCCCATCGAATGTCAAATTCCATCTCTGAAATTGGCAGTACAGTTATTGCCAGACACTTCTCCACTTGAAGAATGGTTAGTTCACCTTGAGTAGCTTGATGAACAGCGTCGCAATGCGGACCTGGCCAACGAGGCTCATAAAAAAAAGGTCAAGTGTCAATATGATAGGTCCATTCATCCTCAGGTTTTCTCTGAGGGCGACCTTGTCCTGGTCTATGACCAAGATAAGGACCCCCTGGGGGCAGGAAAGTTTAAACCCATGTGGTTCGGACCCTTCATTGTTAAGGAGGTTTTAAAAAAGGGCGCTTATCGTTTGGTCGATTTTGAAGGGAATGATTTGGCGGAGCCTAGAAATGGGCTCTACCTCAAGAAGTATTACTCATAGAACGGTCACTGTGGGTAACTTTTTGTAACATATGTATAGTCTTTGTACTATTACTTTTTTACATTTCTTTTAAAACGTGTTATGGACGTTTCATTGATGTTATCTTTCGTCAATATGGCAGATTTCAAGTGAGTCCGAGGTGTTCATTGGGTATGCGGACGGTGCTAGTTGACACACGCAGAGGCTTGCCTCCGCAACTTGGGTAATCTTTACACCACAGGGTCAATTGTTATCTTCCGGAGGTATATGCTTAGGTGACACCACGAATAATGTTGCTGAGTATAGTGTAGTTATTGAGTTGCTTCGTGACGCTTTGTCATTTGGTATCTCTCATCTCCAAGTCTGTCTAGATGCTCAACTGGTTGTGTCGCAGCTAAACAGAATATACCGGGTTCATGACCCGACTTTACATAGACGATTCCTTAGGGTACGTCTCTTGGAACGCAACTTTGATTATATAACATATTTTCATGTTCCTAGGAGTTTAAATCAAATCACAGATACTCTAGCTAATCACTTTTTAGATTGGCATCTCGCTCACATATAAAAAGATCATGAACATAAACCTGTAAATAATTTTTGTACACATAATCCATAAGACACAAAAGAGATAAAAAAATCATATATAAACATCATAAAATCCTCAGAGTACATAGATGGGCGCAAGCGCCTCAAAAAGTGGGAACAATAACGAGTCACTGGGCTTATGCCCTCAAAAAATATATACATATCAGTACTCGTGGCACATAAAAGTCTAAAGTTTGTTCAGGGCCTATGGGCCCTGTTATAATCATATACAGCCTGGCCCAAATGCCTAAACAATCGGACCCATGTCCGAGGTACCCCCACAATATGAGTCTGCAAGGAGGGCGGCAGGTC
>ML800172.1:478053-502288 GCA_009831015.1 Picea engelmannii
AACAAAAAAATCAAATATACCCCAAAAAGAGGATGGGAAAAGTATTTTCTTTATTGGCAGCATCATGAGTCGCCCTTGGATAAAGCACATCTGTCCATTTGATTCATCAGACTATGGGATGTAGTATGACCTTAGGAAGCTTTTCTCGTTATATAGAGTTGTGTCCTCCACTGTTTGGTTACTCTTCCAAACATATGGAGAGTTTGCATTGCCTCCTGCTTCGTAGACTTATGATTAAAATATATGTTGCCTGAGTCTTATCACTTGTCGTGCTATTATCCAAGGGAATTTTTTCACTAATCTTGAGTCGGCCCCTCTGCAATATGTCTCTTGTCTGCATACCCGGCCATCCTGAACGTCCAATCAAGTCTTTGTTCGAAATCACTAAAGCCTTCAGTCTGATCATCAAGATTATCAAGTCCATAACCGACGAGCCGTCGAAGAGCTCTAGGTAGTGTAGTCGTACACTCATATTACACTCCTACCCGAGTTTTAGAAGATTTTGAATTTGTTGCTCGAGCTCTGAAGTACAGCCATCAGGCCGAATCCGCTTCTGGGAGATGGATACTTTATATGTATATCTTTCTGATTTCGAGATGTAGCTCTGCTGTGTATTATTCATGGCTACTCTTCATATTTGTTTGACATGGATCTACAGTGTATTTGATTGCTATCCATGGTTCTATTTTATCCCGAGCATGGGTATGCCCGCCTCGGTGATACATTTGATATTTTTTGCAGACGGCACCTCCGGATTCCTGATTCCTGGGCTCACTCATTCAACATATCAGTATAGATTGGTAAAGAATTGGTAATGTATTTCGGCCATCAGATGCTCTTCTGACCTCACACATTAGGGGGCATCTGTTATAACCCTAAATTGCACCACACATGCTTACCTGGCATCAGGCCAACTCATATCCATTCCTTGCCAAAGCCATGCTGAATAAACTCTTGAAAATCCTCTTAAATCAAGTGACACATGCCCTAAACCACTATTGCACGTGTTGGAACGCTGGTAGGCCTACTACTGCACGCATTGGAACATTGGCAGGCCTACTACAGCCCACGTTTACCTAACAAAGCACAAAAACAGGAAAGTTGTCGACAGGACAAAAAGCTATGGGTCAGTTAACTGAAACTCCCAGCCATGCATGGCCGAGAGTTCATCCAAAACCCTAGCTCCTTCTAGCCTATAAAAGAAGGGGTAGGGGTACTATTTGGAGGAGGAAAATCATAGCAAAGAAACTCTACCCAATTGTCGAATCCATTTGTCCCAACCCTTTAGCCTTTCCTCAAGCTTAAGGAGAATTAAAGCAAAGCAGTTGGAGGACAAAGAAGAGGAGGAGCCCAAGATCAGGATCAAGGAATGGTGGTCAGTCTCAACGTTGATTGTAAGTTGATTCATCTTGAAAATAATAAAGAATACTTTTCCCGTCCCAATGCATGAGTTTTATATGTTTTCTTCGATTTATGCTTAATCTCTAACCCTCTAGTAGAAAAATAACATGAATGCGTAGTGTTTTGTCTTGATTGCAGGATTGTCTTTGGAAGGAGTAGCGCAAGCAAGAGGACAAAGAACAACGAAGGATCTACACCAAACATCAATAAAAAGGTTAGTAGGTCCTTTCCATACTTGTGTGTGAAAAAGGGGTTTGAGTTTTGGGGTGATAGGTTAAAAGTGATTTCTTTAAGGTCATGATCTGCATGCAAGTCTAACCCTAGCTTGCTAGTCCGTAGGGTATTATTTCCCAACAAAACCCACTTACATGGCTCCAATGATCTCTCTTCTGGGAACTTTCCTTTTCCAGTGGACACTAGCCCAATAGGACGCCCTGTCATTTTCCCCAAACTTGTATTGTAGGCTCGTGTAATGTCTTTGATCTTTTAACTGATGTATTAGGGATTTTATGCACATGTTTAATAATATTGATGATGAGATGTGATTGATATTGTTATGATGTCTGTGACTTATGATCCCACAGAGGGCGTAGCTATTGATGTGCATTATCATGCCCGACGGACAGGTACCATTTTGGACCGACACAAATGGGGAGATGATCAGTTCGGAACTCCATGGGACTGAAGAGCCCATCAGATGGATGTTGAGACCTCATCAGGGGGCAGAGATAGGATAGAGATGGATTAGGGGCTTTGCACTGGAGAAGAGGAGGACGTTCCACCAGAGGCACCCTGGCAGAGCTTGACCTAGGGGGGTTGTGCCCTCTCCACTGGAGCGTTATCCTTGGAAGGCATGAGACGTCACCATTGATGATCATGACATCATCTAGCCTTATGGACATCTTGGGAGGCAGATTTGGTAGCATTGGCACGTGTGGCAGGTTGGAGAAGCCCAAGGAGGGATAACATTTTGTTCCAAGATGTTGCACTTTCCCTAGAAGGGGCTAACATCTCCCTAAAAGAGGCATGACGTATTTCTTTAGCTTGATTAGGGTTTAATTTTGAACATTTTATGTAAAACAGTATGATTTTTAGTATTTTGGCCTTGTCGACCTTTTCATGACCTAAAATGTAAAATTAGGTCATGGTACAGTATATATTGAGGGTTTTCACTCTCATTTTATCATCATCTTTCACTCACTCATTAGTGAGGTATGAAATTAATGCTACACTTGGGTTCTTTGGCTGAAATTGTGAGGCACACTTGTTGAAGGAAGGCATTTTGGATCTCTTTTGGCATTTTTGTCATAATTCTTGATGGAAGGTGTTACAACTAGGGTTTGCTATAATGTTTCTTGGTGAAATGTAAGTGAATTTCTGCAAAATTTCTTAATTGAATGGTTGTATTATTATTTATTTCATTTATTGTTATAAATTTGCCGAATAAACCCTAGGTGACAAGCACACATTATAGGTCCTTGTCTCATGTGCCCGTCAAGATTTTTCATCCATTATTTGAAGAGAGAAAGAGCCTAGCCTTAGATACACTCTTTCCCCATCTTCTCCTGCTAGCCATTTTGCGTTTCTGAACTAAGAAGAAGGAGATGCATTAGGGCCTAGTATTGCTACACCTTGATAAGTCGATTTTCTAGGGTTTGTTGGTGAAGCCTTGCCATAGCAACACATTGCTTTGTAAACCCTCTTGTCTTAGTCTCATGTCATTTTTCAGAGCTAGCCATTTTTTCCATTGACCTAAGGAAGGAGGAGAGAGCACTAAGGCCTAGTTCCCCTACACCAAAGTGAGCCTCTCTCCCCTAGTTTTTTTTTTCCTTGAGGCCTTGTTGTAGCAACACCTCAAGGCTTAATCCTCCAGTCCTTAGCCTTATTATCTTCCTTGATCCTTCAGCTCTTGTGTCCTCCCTTTGACTCCATTAACCCTAGGAAACACATTGATCTATTGGCCCTTAACCAAGCTTTGGGATATTCTTGGTCATGTTGACCTGTTTTGGACTTCGATAGTTTGTCGAAGGAGGAGCGCAAGATGAAGTGGAGATCATGGGATATCGACCCTTTTTTGGGTCCTTTTTGGGATGTGGGAATATGTAACAAGAAGGGGATGTCGGCCGATGGGTTTACCCATGTTTAGGCCTATTTTGTAATATATAAATAGACGCTTAGGCTAGATAGAAGGGTTGTGCATCTATGTGATGTGAATGTATGCTAATTGAAAGTAGAGTCTGTAAGTACTTTGTGCATGATTGTAAGAGACTTCCAGAGCTAAGTGTAGGTCATTGTAGTAGATTGTGGAAGGCTTAGTGTTGTAACGCAAGGAATAAGGATCTAGCGAGTTGCACAGATCTTATGTCATGTGCGGAGTAAGGGTTTTGAGGCTCTGTGCTTGTAACCGATTGACTGACAACAATAAAGAAGAAGAGTTGGTGGACATAGCCCCAGAGTGGGGGTGAACCATGTAAACATTGTGTTGTTATGATTTTTTCTTGTCTTAATGTGTTTATGACTCTCTAGCTAAGTGCTTTGATATAGATAGATAGATCTGCTTATGCTTCATGCTATGAATGTTAGATCTGAATTCTATGAATGTGCTTAGTGCTTTCTTCTACTAGATCTGATCCATTTGTTTGTGTTAAGTGCTTAATTACATTAGATCAGTGCTAATGATGCGATGCTCTGTTCTATCTGCACTGTAGTTATTGGTTGAATATTGATGAACTATTGATGCTAAGTGATCTGTTAAGTATTATAATCACATATCTATGTCCCAGCTAAGGTTGCAGACACTTGAGTCCTACAACCACCCCTTCCTCTACCTTGGGTGAGACTTCATCTACTTCGCAGATGTTGCCGAAAGGGTCGGTAGTTAGGGTTTTTTTGGTGCGTTGTTGTAGAAATGAACCCTGGGTCTGCCCCAATGCCAACAAATGGTTCCGTTGTTGGGACCTGAAACTATGATTGTTGGTAACTGAGAAAGAAGGAGCTCTATGAAAATATTCATCTGGAAGTTGTGAAAGATCTGTGCATAGATCTGTCGCTCTAGTGCACAGTATTCTACTTGATTTATAAAGCTTTGTGCTAAAATAAAGAAGCCTGATATGAAGAAAATAAGTTGGATCTGAAGGAGAGAAGTAAGATTTGAAATCTTTTGTGCTCTAAGAAAGGTAAAAGTGAGAATTTCTTATTAAAAGAGGTAAGATATGCAAGCTATGTGCTCTGAGAAAGGCAAGAATAGTGAAAAGTTTTAGATCTGGAAACTTTGTGCTCTGTAGAAGTAAGATAAGTGGAAATTTTTGTTTCTAAAGTATGGATCTAGGTATGTTTGATAGGTTTTGTCCTAGCTTGAAAACTAGGGCACTAATAGATGAAAAAAGGCTTGATATGAGTAGATCTGATAGGAATAGTGAAAGATATGTTATATCCATGCATAGAAAGAATGTTTGGACTAACAAATGGATGCAGGATCATAGAAAGAATTGTTTGCAGGTTATCTACCATGATCCTAGTGTGAAGTACCGGAAAGGCTAGGGATCATTTAAAAGAAAGAGAGGATTAACCCTCTGTTATAGTTGCAGAATACCGGGACATCTTGCTAAGGAATTCCATGGGAAAAGACCTAGTTGTCTTTCTTGTAAAGCTATGGACCATGAAGTGTTGGATTGCCCTAGAATGATTGCTAAGCTGGAAGAAATGAATCTGAATAAAGAAAAACCTAAGACAGATCCAAAAATGGCAGAATCCTAGGAAGAATCAGAGAAAGTATTGTTGCAAATAAACAAAACCTCGAATGACCATCGACATGTCAAACTATTAGAGATATTCAAGGAAAAATAATGCATTGAAGTAAGAATAGGAGACTTCGATATTGACGGTGTTCTAGATGAAGAAACATAGTTGAATGTCATGATAGAAAGAACTTGGGAAGCCATAGGGAAGCCTGCTGCGATCCCTTCATTAGGAGGAATAGGATTATTCAGAGGAATGTTGATAAACCTATGTGGGAAGCTCACTCGCATACTTATGAACGTTAATGGAACTTCGACAGAAGAAGATTTTGAGATTATTAAATTTATTGAAGGCAACGCCCCATTTACCATGTTACTAGGAAAACCTTGGATTGATAGAGATCAAGCCAAATGAAAGGAAGAAGAAGAAATTTTGGAACAAAAGAAACAAGAGTTAAAAGATTTCATGACCAAAAGGATCGCACACTTGATTGCAGAACAGGAGAACAGATCAAATTTATTTAACACTAGATGCTCGTATGTCAAAGCTACAAGAACATGAGAGGACTCACATAAAAATGAAGTACTTATCCGAGACAAAGAAGAAGTATCACTCTTGAATCTTAGGAAAGAATTTCAACAACGCGAAGTAACTATGTTAACAGAAGATAAGAATCAGAATGGAAAAATGCATACTGAGACAAAGCTCACTGGAAAGAAGGCTAGAAAGCTAAGTAAGAAGAGGGCTAAGATTGAAAAGTTACAGAAAGTTTCAGAGGGAACCTCACAGAAGGACAATTTGCAAAATTGGAGATTCGTCGGTATATCAGAACAACGACACATGGAACTTCACCATGACGAAGCAATATAGTCGTTGGGGAACGATATAACCGTTAGATCAATGCTCTGAATGGATAGAAATCCATTTATGGCTAGCCAGCTCGCCATCCGACTGTTGAGACCATGCCATAATAGATAGAACTGAGTTAATGAAGACCTCATACCCGTTGTAAGCGACAAGTTGTCGAGTTACCTATTTATCCCACTGTGCCACGCACCGAGAACACTTTTTCCAATTGAGAATTTGAGCCTGCAGACTATGTTGAGTTTATACTGTGATCATCATGCTTCTGCTCTCTCTCTCTCTCTCTCATTACTGTGTCTAAGCTACCCCCCCGCACCTGAGCGTGTATGTCGGATGAGTTGAGCGTTGCAGAAAGAGTTGTTGAGGAAGTTTTTATTGACCTGATGACTGAAAGAGTCATGTCGATGTCTACAGGTATACAAGCATCATCCATGAGAGGAATTCCAACTTCTCTATCCACTGCTCGAGATGGACCATCCTGACCATCCAATGAGAAGCGAACCAAGCACAGGGATGACCTCACGAATGCTAAGTTGATTCTGATCATATTACCCACCTATATACCACCTTTGAGCGATGTTGTAAACCGCGACAATGTACCTAGAGATTTCGAGTACGCCTTGGTCACTACATACCTCTCGAACGGGATACGTGCAGACCAAGATAATATTGCAGCGTTGAAGTTTAGCGACTTCAACCTCTGCGACCGGAAATTTTACAACATGCTCACCCCACATAAGTACCTAACCAAAAATAAAGGGAAGCTCGAAGATCGTCCCTCAATCATGGACCCACAACCTCGCGCAATCCACCCTATTGAACATTATGAAGATTCTGCATTTCAGAAGACACTAGGAAGTGAATGCATGTGTCAAATTGTTGTTGTCTTATTACCATGGAGGTTATCTATGGTTAAACCATCGCATAAAAGTGGATCCAATGTTGATAAATTGGATCATCAGGCTTAGCATGCAAGGACCTGACCCACAGGATTTCTATCCTGGAAAAGCCATGGACCGCGCTCTCGCCCAAAGGATCAAAGACACTTATGGCGATGTCAAGAAAGGAATGTGATTCTACAAGGTATCTTCTATCTAGAGTGGCGCAGTGTGCCTTGCCTGTCAGATGATTGCATGTAATTTAGTACGCAAGAACCGACCCACCCAAGTGATTGGTTTTGTATTCGACCTCGCAGGGAAGTGCGTGGAGGGCCTACAAATGAATTGGGCGAAGTCCCTGGTAAACCAATTAGAACTTGACTGCAGAGAAGCGCAAGATCAAGGGTATGAATTCCACTTCAGCTGGCTATTGATCCTGATCACTTTCATTGCCTAGGAGATGCCGGAAGGTATGACCTTCCTGAACATCGATACCTTTGAAACATTGGTTGCGAAGTTCAACACACTGTGGTAGTCAAGCGACATGAATAAACAGTGGCATTCCAATGATGTATTTCACGCATACTACAACTAGTTGAAGGTATCCATACAGTCCGCACCTCACATAACTCTGAATACTTTACACAGGCTCTGGCCTTTGATGAAGTTCAACATGGACTACCATTTCATTTATATCACAACGCGCGTTAATGAGCACAAGAAACAACTTCAGTCCTACTACAAGCTAATGAAGGAGGACTTGGAGGAGATCACCAAGGACTGGTCAGGTCAGCGTACCTCCTTATTCCAGCAGACCCTACGGATATATCTGATATAGACAGTCCAGAAACTACGCAGAATACACCCAGACCTAGCAGGATGAAGAAAACTGAAGAGGTTCAATATTTAGACAGTGCATCTGTGAAGACTGCTTCCATCTCACCAGAGCAAGGAGGTGATGACGGAGAGATAGATGGTGCATAATTTGAACAGAAGAAAGGCGAGGTTACACTGCCTAGAGATGAGGAGGACCCCTTGAATAAAAGGAAGGTTTCCCCCTCAAAGCCTTCCTCCCAAAAGAAATCGAAAGATTCTATGAAAAAAATGCAGACTATCCTCACCTCAGATGACTTCGATTTCATTATAGCGGCCCTGAATAATGCTTCACTAGAGATAGCAGAGAAACAAGAGGCTAAGAAAGAAGCAATGTACAATAGAATTGAGATTGAGCTCCAAGGAGTGCAGCAAGCACTACAATCCAGCTACACAGTCTCCATTGTGCCTCTATCAGCAGGAACAGCAGAAATGGGAGATGAGCCAGCTCAACTCCACCAAATCGTTGAGACAGTCGAAGCTATCCTTCGACGAGAACATGAAGAAACAGTGCAAGCCACACAGGCTTTGACACAAGTACAAGGAGTCCTTGTGTAGAAACACAGTACTGCAGAACAGGAGAGGCTCGATCTCTAGGAAAAGTTCAATGAAGAAAAAGCCCAACTGCAAAAAGAAAAGGAACAGTTGCTCATGGAGAAACTCAAAGTAAAAGAAATGGTCAACAGAGTGCTTCACTCTGTGACAGTTGTAGAAGTAAAGTCCGAAGAGAGAATCCCACAACAAATAGTACAACTTGAAGAAGTGATCCAGCAGCGACAACAACGCCTAGCAGATTTGGAGCTACGCGCAATACCTGAGACCCCTCAAGATGTAAGAGATCAAAGGGAAGCAACCTCCAGGAGCACAGTTGAGAGACTGAAGGCTCTTGTCGGGGAGTGCAAGCAGCTGAGTAACCACAATGCCCAAACGTATGAGAAGCTCGCTGAGAACCTAGAATTGTAGGCACTGGAGTTGCAGCTCCAGGACACAAATCAACACGCAGAGATACTACAAGCGCATTTGAAGGCCCTATCAGTTGTAGAAAGAATTAAGCAGTATCAAGAGCAACGAACTGTCCATCAACAGATCCATATGATTCAAAGAAAAGTTATGGAAGTAAATCAATGGCTCCAACCTGTGAAAGATAAGGCCTATCAGCTGTTCACAGAGGTCGAGAGTTGAGGAGCAGAGCTAGAACAGGTTGTTAATGCAACAGAACGACGCCTAGAAGGGCCAGTGAATGACGTAGTAATCTAGTAGTTCGTTGAGCAAGAGGTCGTAGCACAGCAGCAGGTCGAAGCAGTTCAAGGCGTTCAAGGTAGAACTAGTCAAACCAAAGTGACTCGGGATGAGTCACAGGTGAGTGTTGGGGGCATGTTGGCCCTTGACCAAGATTTGGGAGATTCTTGGTCATGTTGACATGTTTTGGACTTTGATATCCTATCGAAGGAGGAGTGCAAAATGAAGCAGAGATCACAGGATCTCATCCCCTTTTTGGGTCCTTTTTGGGATGTGGGAATATGTAATGGGAATGGGATGTCGGCCCATGGGTTTACCAGTGTTTAGGCATATTTTTTAATATATAAATAGATGCTTAGGCTAGATAGAAGGGTGGTGCATATATGTGATGTGAATGTATTCTAAGTGCAAGTATAGTCTGTAAGTACTTTATGCATGACTGTAAGAGACTTGCAGAGATAACTGCAGGTCCTTGTAGCAGATTGTGGAAGGATTAGTGTTGTAACGCAAGGAAGAAGGATCTAGTGAGCTTCACAGATCTTATGTCCTGTGCGGAGTAAGGGTTTTGAGGCTCTGTTCTTGTAACCGATTGACTGAAGACAATAAAGAAGAAGAGTTGGTGGACGTAGTCCCAGGGTGGGGGTGAACCACGTAAACACTGTGTTGTTATTCTTTATGCTTGTCTTAATGTGTTTATGACTCTCTAGCTAAGTGCTTTGATATAGATAGATAGATCTTCTTATGCTTCATGCTATGAATGTTAGATCTGACTTCTATGAATGTGCTTAGTGCTTGCTTATGCTAGATCTGATCCATTTGTTTGTGCTAAGTGCTTAATTACATTAGATCAATGTGAATGATGTGATTCTCTTTTCTATTTGCGCAGTATTTATTGGTTGAATATTGATGAACTATTGATGTTAAGTGCTCTGTTAAGTATTATAATCACATATATGTGTCCCAACTAAGGTTGTAGACACTTGAGTCCTGCAACCACCCCTGCCTCTACCTCGGGTGAAACTTTATCTGCTTTGCAGGTGTTTCCGAAAGGGTTGGTAGTTAGGGTTTTGTTGGTGCATTGTTGTAGCGTTGAACCCTGGGTCTGCCCCTATGCCAACATGATCTAAGACCTAGCCTGTGAGTATTATGACCAAAACCACTCTCAATACTTTGAATGAAACCCTAACTATTCTAACCCTAGCCTAGGACTAACCCTACTAACTACGTGATGTCATCATCTTTTTCTATAAACATCATTGTGCAGCTAACATTTCACTTTTGAGCAATTGAATGGTTGATTTAAGGGCATTACTTAAATGAAGTGTTGATTGTTACATTGGATGCCACGTTTTCTCAGCATTTATTGAAGAAGTGACATTTATTATCATTTTTATTTCATAAACATTGACTTCGTCAATATTTACTTTTCAATTGCCTATACATGTATCAGATAGTCATTATTATATGAAGTACTAACCAAGTGAGCAAGCTTGTGTATATTTGTTTCTTGTTGCTTTGTCTCGGGCAATTGTACCTCTCTTTTGGGTTATACTTTATTATTGGTTGTTAGCCGAACTATCTGCTCGATGGTGACTTGTGAGGGGGAAAACTTATCTTTGTCTTAAAATCCTTTGCCTTCTCAAAACCCTAGGTCACCGGGGACATCTCCCCTAGGCCTTACCTCCCTAAATAGAAAGAACCATCCCATTGAGGTGACATTGGGTGGGATTGGTTCCAGTTACGCCAGTTTGCCTCTTCAATCTCTAGCCTTTATCCTTACTACAAACTGCGCGATAACATGGCCCATTTTGTCTTAAGATCCCACTTTGATGATTTAGGGTCCAGAACATTATGGAGCTCATTTGAGGCCTTAAATGACCTTTTTTGGGCTCAAGACTTTTTGAAACTTATCTCTTAACCCCTCAACAATGTTTGACTCTTAAATAGCTTTCCAATGGCACGAAGATGTAAGTTTTAAGCCTATGAAGTAAAGCAATGCATACAAATTCTTAAGAAAAACATAAATTAATCAATGGCTCATACACATAGTACATAGACATTTATGTTGGAAACCATTAATCGAAAGAAAATCGACCTTCCTTGGTGTCGCACCTCTCAACTCTTCATTGTATTAATTTCACCATTCAAAATACAATATATACAATATTTTAGGTATTATGTCACTACCAAAACCCAAATCCATTAATTCGAGATTAATTTAGAAAACACTAAAAATAGAAAAAAAAAACATTAAAATAGCAAAAACACTAGTCATCAAATATGACACCCCCCCGCCAACACACATGCAAAGAATATAAAGCATACCCAAAATTCTCCCACTTGTTTTTTTCTTTGCATACATGGGATCACAGGATTCCACAGTCAATAATCCAGGGAAACGATACCCATTGTTTCTCTACACTCATATAACTTCTTGATGCTCACAAACTTTGTCAATGAATCTATAACATTCTTCAAAGTGTCAACCTTCTCTAGCAACACCTTCTTGTCTTCAACCATGTCTCTCAAAAATTGATACTGAACATCAATATGCTCTGTCTTTGAATGATAAGTTGGGTTCTTTGCCAAAAATATTTCACTTTGATTGTCACGATCTAATCTTACTTCTTATTGTACCAACCCAATACCTAAAAACAATATTTGTGACCATACTGCTTCCTTGCATGCATGAATGGCTACCATGTATTCATCTTCTGTAGTTAAGAGTGCCACTATAACTTGTTTTTTGCTCATCCAATTGATTTCTCCTCCAAATAATTTAAACACATACCCACTTATATATCTTCTACGATCTAGATCTCCAGTCAAGTCTACATCAACAAACCCATGTATGTCTAGCACTTTTTCCAATACTAGTCTTCCTTGGTAGCACAATCCATAACTAGAAGTGCCACGCAAATACCTGGAAACCATATTTAATGTTGTCCAATGCTCCTTCCCTAGTTTTGACATACACCTACTCAAAACTCCCATTGTATGTGCAATTTCTAGTCTAGTATAGACCATTGCATACATCAAACTACCAATTGCAGTAGCATATGGAACATGGGACATGTCCTCTTACCGTGTCTTGGAACACTGATCCTTCATGTCAAATTTGGAGGATAGGTGTGATTTCACCTCCTTGATAACATCCATGTTATTTCCTACCAGCAATGTGTCATCAACATACAACAGTACATAAATGAAGTGATTACCAACCTTCTTGGAATATACACAATGATCATGCTTACTTCTCACAAATCTCAGTCCAAGGATGTATGTGTCAAACTTTTGGTACCACATCCTAGGTGATTTCTTCAGACCATATAGTGATTTATTTAGCTTACAAACAAGCTCTTTCTTTCCCTTCACTACAAATCCTTCTTCTCCCCATGTAGGAATGTTGTATTCACATCCATATATTCTAATTCAAAATAAAAACCAATAGCAACAGATAAAATACATCTAATAGAAGTTAATTTAGCAACATGAGAAAAATCTCACCAAAGTCAATTCCCTCTACTTGGGAATAACCTTTTTTCTACTAATCGAGCTTTGTATTTTTCGACTTTACCTTATGCATTCAAATTCTTCTTAAACACCCATTTTCTTCTAAGAGAATTTCTTCCAGTTGACAACTCAACTAGATCTCATGCCTCATTCTTATCTAATGCATCCATCTCTTCAACCATGTCCTTCTTCCATAGTTTACTATCCTTTGAATTCATTGCTTCCCTGGAAATTATGGGATCATCATTAGTAATAAATGAAGAAAAATTAGGTGAACTATACCTTTATGGTTGCCTTATTTCTGTAATTTATCTCCTCAACACTGGAGTATGAGGTTCTTATTCTTCTTATTCATCTTCCTTTGTAGTCATATTTTGCATCATCCAACTCAAATTCTATTTTATTAGGTTATTCTTTCATTGGTAGGAATTCTTGTTTGGAAACATATTTAACCTGTATAAAAACAACATCCTGATTGTAAACAATATTCTTAGTTTCTTGGCTCCATCTTACTCCTATTTTCCTTTGGAACATGTACATAATTATCACAACCAAAAAATTTAAGATGTTCAAGAGAGGTTTTCTTACCAATCCATACCTCATGTGGATTTTTTTCCACCAACACTCATGAGGGTGATCTATTTACCAGGTAACATGCAGTACCCACTACCTCTGCCCAAAATTCTTGTCCTAGCCCAGCACCACTCAACATGCTCCTTACTTTTTTCATCAATGTCATGTTCATCCTTTCTGCAACCCCATTATTTTGAGGTGTGTATGAAGTAGTATTATGCCTTGTTGTACCACACTTCTTATAGAAATCTTCAAATTCATTCCCACAAAATTCTCCATCATTATATGTCCTCAACACCTTTATTTTCTTCTATGTTTTATTTTCTACCAGAGCCTTAAACTCCTTAAATTTATCAAACACCTCAGATTTCTTCCTAAGAAAATAAATCCATGTGTTTCTTAATAAAACATCTATGAATGAAACATAATACACATATTTACCTATTGATGGAATAGGTACAGGTCTGAACACATCATTGTGTATCAACTCTAAGATCCCCTTTGCTCTTGTAGCACCAAACGGGAATCTTACTCAATTATGTTTGCCATATATGCAATGTTCACATAAATGAAAATCTAGGGTTCAATTAGACATACCTTCAACCATACCTTTATCGTGTAGTGTTTGAAGGCCCTTTTCTCCAATATGTCCTAGTCTTTGATGCCATAAAATGGTCTTCTTTCCAAGGCCAATATGGATCATATCTTATTTATTTCTCTTCTCATTGACAATAGAATTGTTACACCCATTAGTATAAGTTTTTCCCAATAACTTGTATAGATTTCCACACCATATTCCCCTCATCAACACCATTTATCCTTGTACCATCTTGCAAGTGCCCTTTCCCAATAAAGTATCCACACCTGCATCATCCAACTTGCTTACAGATATTAGGCTCCTAGTTATATCTGGAATGTGCATAACTCGAGGGAGAGTTCTAATCCTTCTATCTTTCAACAACAACTTAACTCTTCCATGTCCCATGATTTTGGTTGTCGAATAATCCCCTAGGAAGACATCACCACCATCATACTTTTCATATTCACATAACCACTCCTTGTGAGGAGTCATATGAAAGGATGCACCTAATTCGATCAACCATACATCATGATTTGCATGTGTACCTATAGATTCCAGGTAAATATCACCTCCTTCTTTTGTGGAGGTTTTCACCTCTCTGGAAGAGGCATCAACAAATCTCTTTGCTTTATCAACATTCTTAGACTTGCAATTTTTCTTCTAATGCCCATCTTTACCACATTCCCAACATTTCCTCACATATTTTCCTAGAGATTTAGATATACCTTTATATTTAGATCTCCCCCCCACCGAAGACTTGTTTTTATTCCTATCTTGGGGATGACCTCTTACAAATAAAGCATATGTGTTATGAATTTCCATGCTTTTCCACCTCATCTCTTCCGATAACAAGGATGAAACTACTTCCTCATACTTCAATGTAGATTGAGTGGTACTACCAATTGCTACAACAAGATTATCCCAGGAGTTTGGCAAAGAACATAACAAAATAATACATGTATATTCTTCTACAATT
Organism: Picea engelmannii; assembly: GCA_009831015.1. Taxonomy (NCBI): domain Eukaryota; kingdom Viridiplantae; phylum Streptophyta; class Pinopsida; order Pinales; family Pinaceae; genus Picea; species Picea engelmannii. The sequence goes on from ML800172.1 coordinate 492,689, forward strand.
GTAATGTTAACAGAGACAAGTTGACTTACCAGAGTATTGAAGGAATTTAGATGCTCTGTCACATAATCTCCATATTTTTTCCTAAGATGATACAACTTCTTTCGAAGAAACAACTTGTTTACCAAGGACATTGATTGATACAAATTCCCCAACTTTTCCAATATTTCCTTCATTGTAGATTCTTCTCACACATTTAGTAACACCAAATATGCCAAGCAGAGTCAAATTGTACTCCTTTCTCTTCTATCTAGCTTCTCCCAATCTTCTTTTGGCATACCAGTAGATTGAGTACTAGTAGTTTATGTACCAGTAGTTTGTATACTAGTATGATTTGTACCAGTAGGTTGTGTACCAAGATCGACATTGATCCATTGTTCTTTGTATACAATAAGGTCCTCCATCTTGAGCTTCTATAGCTCAAAGTTTTGACCGTTAAACTTCTTAATCTCAATTCTAGAAGTACTCTACATTCTATTTCAACACTCAAATCACTATTGAAAAGCTCCCACTGAACCCAGGTGTCAGTTAATTCTATTGCTAGAATTTTGTTACATTAAATTCATCAATTCGGAATATACTGCCAAGAAGGACTACAGTAGAGAACTCTTGATCTGCAACAACAAGCTCTTTATTCCAGCATCAAAATGATTACAATGATCCTTATCTTCCTCTTCCTCAACTCTTTAATTATTTAACTATTGAACTATGTGTGCATGAACTCCCCAAGATGAATGATATTATATTATATTTATACATAGAGCTTCTTCTTCACAAAAGGAAGAGAAGTTACAACAAGATGAGATCATATTCTAAACAAGTGGATCTCATAACCAACAAATCCTAGATCCTAAACATGTGGATCTATCCTCCACCAAATATTGGATTTGATCTAAGATAATTTGAATAGGACAATAACAACATTTTTCATGAGTTCCATGTGTTCAAATTTGTGGGTATAAGCCACAACTTGCTCAAACCACTTAGCTACAGAATTGCAGGATAAAATGACTACTTTTATAAATCTCAACCATACACCCCTTGTTTTGTACATTTTGCATATTTTTCACATGGTCCACGTAAATGACCCCATTCTGCACAAAACCCATATTTTACATATTCCTCTTCATTTGGTCATAAATGACATGGAAAGTTTGACTATTAGAACTTCCATTCAGCGGCAAAATTGCCAACATTATGCAGAATTGCCAACAACTGTGGAATTTCACAAGTAAGTTAGGAAACAAACTCTTATGCTCCAAATAATTGTTAATACATGGAATTATTACTTCGAAATCCATATGAGTGAAGATGGGTAATGATGGTGAAAATCAAATAATATGTGGCAATGAAGGTGTAAACGAGTGAAAGATAAAATGGAAAGCATTACAAAACTAAGTAAAATAATCCTTCAAAACATGTCAAATCTGAGGCCAAACATCTCCCCCGCACTCAATATCTTTTATGTCCTCGTGCAACAAAGATAACCCCACATAGCTAATAGTCTCTTGTCTTCTTGTTACTTTTGTTTTAATTTTCTAGCAAGGTATGAATGAGAATAAGATAAAGGCTCACAATCTATGAGATCATGTTACAAGTATATGGTGACTCTTGTTCTTTAACATGATGTTCTTTCTTGAGAACAACAAAAATATTTGAGAAGCCGTAATTTATATGACAAGACACTTGAGTAGGAAAGGTGAGTTTTACCCTAAGTTCTTCAGAATCTATTAGGGATAGGGGTAACAAATGATGGTGAGTGAGAAATGAAAAATGGATTGGAAAAGGTAAGGGAATGGATTATGAAAAGGTTACTTCAAAGGGATTATTAGCATGAATTTCCATGAAAAATGACTACTCAAAGTTAGATCTTCCTTACCCAACTTTACCTCTTTAGATTATGCAGGCCATTTGTTGAAATTTGGCTTGCTTTATGTATGTTGATATGACTCTGATGTGCTGATATGAGAGGAAAATACTATGTTTGTAACTCTGAAGATGAAGGTTGCTCATGCTTGATGAATAATGTTGATTGTTGATACTACTAAGGAATCTTTGATGACAAATCTGAAGATGACCTAAAGAACACTGATACAACTGAAGAAATAACGGTGTTGTTGTTGCAAACTATAAGACCTAATCCAAATGTGTTGACTGCTTACTAAACTTGTTGCTACAAAAATGCTTGAAAATTTGAAAAAATGAAAAATGTTGAAAATTGATGTTAATAGGTGGATAAACATCTCATGCCGATTAAAAATCATCTCCATGCTAAGATCTAGTCTTGGAATGTGTGCAACCATTCAAAGCTACAAATTAGCTATAAAAAGATGAAAATTTGAAAAATGACGAAAATCATGGATGATAGGTGGATAAGCATCTTATACTGATTTGAAATCATCTCCAAGTCACAATTTAGTCTTGGGATGCATGCAACCATCCAAAACTACAAATCAGCTACAAAAAGTTGGTTGTAGCTTTTACAAAAAAAATTGACAATTTTTATAAAATCAATTTGAAAACATGTCGGTGCATCCCTTTTCATATATTTTCGAAAAATTCTATCCACGTTATACTCAAGTTTTTGTATAGGGCAAAATCCCATGTCTCGGAATTTTTTTTATTCAACTCCATCTGCTTGCAATCTTTGTGCAAAAAGTGCCTCCGAAAAAAGAAATATGGCTATATCAACCTTTCTATAGCTGCAAAAGCACTTGAATTTTGAAAAAAAATGATTTATTTTTAGTCAAAGAAAATGCTAATGTTTTGTGGTTATGAATATTGAATGGAAATTACATCTCCACCCCTCCCCCACACTCGAGATCCTGCATGCCCTCATGCAACATGAAGTAGGGATGAGTATGCTTCATGAATTTGTATGGAGATGGTTTGCATATCTTTTTTCCAAGTGCACCTATCACTATCAATATCATAAAGGCGATAGGCATGCCTTGATTTAGATATTGGTTCTCAAAACTATGGTGCACAAGGTTACCATAAATCAACACTAAACTTTTTGCTTTGACCTCAAGACGAACAAAATTCTTGATAACTTTTGTATATAACTTTGATCAGTTGAACAATCAAAATTGATAACCTTCTACCTTTGAGACCCTCTTCTTGTATTTGTAGTGAATTGAGAGGAAAATATTGTGGCCCCTAGACTAAGGTAGGATGACCATGTCCTTCATTGGTGAGAATGTTGAATCTTCTTGTTGTGCTTGAACTGATTTACAACAAAGTTTAAATATTCTACCCTCAGTGCAAATGCTTGAACTGATTTACAACAAAGTTTAAATATTCTACCCTCAGTGCAAATGCATCCATTTCCATTGTCTCACCACTCTTCAAGCCTGATTATTAGAGAGTGCAAATGGATATGCATGTTCCCAAACATATGTGCAAATAATACCAAACCAAGATTTGCAATGAGAATAGAAAACAAAGTCTCTCCAATGCAAGTGCTTGTCATTAAATTTTGTCCCAAGGAACTTAGATTCCTTAAGCCCCATCATAAGTAGTAGAAGTACTTTTCCATATATTTTGAAGAGATGATCCCTTTGGTCATAGCATTTCCAAAAATCCCCAAATGAAAACTGATGTTGGGATTACTTATATTCCAATTCGGCCACCCAGTAGTATTTTTATTCTACTAGTCATGAAGAGGCACAAGTTCATGAATCTTAGCACGTGAATCAAGATCAGCTATCTTGTCAAGCAATGCTTTGGTTACTTCACTATTGTAGCCTCAAAGGGAATCCATCTTTCTCAAATTTCTTATTATACTTCGAATAAGTTTCAAAAAATTCAACACCAGCAGGCTCATTCCTTGCTATGATTCTCATTGCAAACAACTTTTAACCTGGAGGATCGACCTTTGAACTCACTCTTCTTGTAGCTTTTAAATATCTCTGAACAAAAACGGATTAAGAATTATAATGTAGATTTCCAGACGATTGAAGACAACTGTTGGTTCTGCTCGTGATGAAGGATCTGACATAGTTGATGAAGAAAAATTTGTTGTTGACACGCTGCCAGAATGATGACAAAACAAAGCACATATCTGCACTATAATTCTGGGAAATATCAATTTGGAAAATATCTTGTATCTCCCAGATCCTGCATAATTGGAGTAAAATGTTCATGTGGAAATGAAATTGGCTCGTTCCCCACAAAACCCATGTGGCAGATTTTTGAAATTCATCTTCAATTTCATGTAACTAACCCTGAAAATATGTCTGTCAGTTTGTCAGTGAAATCTTGGGAAATATCAATTGAAAGAATTGACCATATCTCCCAGATCGCTCAAAATTTTAGCAAACCTCTGCTACTGAACCCAAATGGGCTTGTCCTCCACAAAACCCACGTGGCGGATCTGCAATATTTTCCTCCATTTGTGCACAATTGGCCACAGAAATATTCCTCTTCTGGTTAACACGAGTTTCATGAACTGATTTGAATTGCCATGTATATCCTTCAAAAGCCAGAAAGCACAAATATGGGACAAAGAATGTATCTTTCAGATACTCTTTTGCTTTACAAGTTTCACACTGTATGATAACACCAATATGGTTAGCAAATTGTTCATTGCCTTAGATCAAAGATGAATCAAAAGTTTGCAGCAAAATATGAATAAACGGTCAAAACGAGAAGTTTGCTTGAATTTCTTTGCAAAAAGTGATCTAGAAGGGAGAGGACTCTCAACTTAAAGTGTTTCAGTTATGTTTGGCAGTATCATTGTCGCCTGCGTTATTTATTTCTTTAGTATCTGTACCAAATGTGCATCCATTTTGAACATAGCATTATCATCAAAATCAATATCCGAGTCTTTAGAGCCCCCAGAGTCTCCAGGATCTTTCCCAATATTATTTAGAAACCTTTTTAAGAAATCAACCTTTACAAATTCTTTGAATACAAACTACCAATCCTTGTAGAGATTACTCGTTTTTGAAAAACAAAGTTTTATCATGACTAGTCTTGAAGTAGCCTCTCTTGGATTTTGCCAAAAAAAAATTAAAAAAATTAAAAAAAAAATTTCTAACAGAATTTGAGTTGCCCTTTTGTTACTTGTGGACCAATGTATTATGCTTCTTTGTGCAGGTCTTCCACTTCCAGACTGATCTTGTTTTGCAGGATTTGTCTTCTTGCATAGATGCTTCTATGGAGATTGTATTCAAATGCTTTATCAGAGATTTAGTAAGCTTTCTTCAAGTCTTTAATTAGAGAAACGTCTTCAGGTCTTCATCATAGAATTTATCTTCAATTCTTCAAGGCTTCAAATTTGTTCTGGAGTTGTACTGATATCAGGTGTCTTCGTTTTGATTTATGTAGCTTTCACATAAAAATTCAATCCTTTTCATCATGCCTTGGAGATTGGCTATGTAGTGGCATACAAGCATCATTGCTAATAGCTCTTGGAGGTCCATTCTTTGAAGGAAACTACCCATTTGCATTTTTTTTTATGTATTGATGGCAAGAATAATCTTTCCATGCCCTTTAAATTTAACAAAGAACTAACATGATTTGTTATAGTACTTCTTGGAACAATGAAGAAGATGATGAAGGAGATCTAGGCTGCTACCATAATTGATGTTCTAAGAACAACTCCTTCTTATTATCATTATCCATTTATTTCTACACTACCCTACCCTACTTGAGAAAAAGAAAATCCTCTTCTTAAGTATAAGAGTACTTCCAATGCAACCATGTGCATAACAAGATCAAGAATAAATTCATATCCAAATATGGAAGATGTACCTTAATAGCTGCTTGGATGTGAGGAACCAACCAATCTGATTTAGTACCAAGAAGTGTTGAAGAAAGGAGGATTTCCTTGGCCTGATGATGGTCTGGAACCGTTCTTCAATGTAGTACTCATCCTTATACTTTATTCTTCATTTTTATTGACCTGCATGCCCTCCTTTGTCATTCCTTGCAGATCTTCGAACATTTGTCTCTTGCACAAAGGATCCAAGAACAAAATTGCAAGAAACTCTCCAATCTCAGGTTTCAATGCATGCTCTCCATCGAATGTTGTTCATGGATCTTTGGTCTCCTCTGCATATTGTCAAGGATAATCAAAGAAGACTTCTAGATCTAGTTGTTGTAATTCTGGCTCATGGAACTTTGGCTTCTTTATCTCTCCCTGAGATGAAACTCTGTCTTCAATTGCCACTAATATCTGAGAATATTCTAGAAGCAACATCCTCTTTCACTCAATTCTTGTTGGCTTTGCTAATCACTGTCTTGCACATGGATTAGTGTATGGGGGGTCTTTTGGACCAAAAACTAAAACTTCTACATAAAGCAAATTTCAAAGCAAAGCATGTACTTGGAAATCTCATGCTACTAAGACCTTGTTGTCACCAAGTTATTTGTTGACATGAGTATGCATCAAAACTAAATGAAAATATTGAAAACTAAAATGCCAATGCATATTCCCTTTAGCATCCCCCGACAACGACGCCAAAAATATCAGTCAATTCTATTGTCAGAATTGTGTTACATTAAATTCATCAATCCAATGTTTGTAGACTTGTGAGATGTCGTCAAAATATATGCAAGAGTAAGCAACTAAATCTAAGCTAAGAAAGATGAATCAAAATGCTTTGCTTGACAAGACACTTCCAAGAATCAGAGTCAAGGATACAAGTGCTATGCTACAATGATAAGTTAGCTACTCCATGGCTTGACTAATTCTTGTAGCTTGATCAAACTAAAAATAAACACTACAGAAATGAAATGCTACAAAGTTCAATTGAGGTCAATGGACTTATGTTTCAATCATTAACCACATTCCTTTTATTGATATCAAGAGCATCAATTGGTTTTGTGATCACCTGTAAAACTCAACCTTCAATGCCTAACTTTGTAGGGCAACCCACACTTGCACAAATGAAAGAGCATAAAGAAATGAAGAACAATTGAAATGGACAACTAATGAAATAACATCATACAATAGAAAGGAATATAATTGGGAAGCATGTACCAGAGAGAGGGGCCTCTACCTCTCTTGGAATATACTGCCAAGAAGGACTATAGTAGAGAATTGTTGATCTGCAACAACAAGCTCTTTATTCCAGCATCAAAATAATTACAATGATCCTTCTCTTCCTCTCCTTCAACTCTCTAATTATTTAAATATTGAACTATGCACTCATGAACTCCCAAAGATGAATGATATCCTCTCATATTTATACATAGAGCTTCTTCTTCAAAACAGGAAGAGGAGTTATGACAAGATGAGATCAGATCCTAAACAAGTGGATCTCATAACCAATAAATCCTAGATCCTAAACATGTGGATCTATCCTCCAAAAAATTTTGGATTTGATCTTTAAGATAATTTGAATAGGATAATAGCAACATTTTTCATGAGTTCCATGTGTCCAAATTCATGGGTATGAGCCACAACTTTCTCAAACCACTTAGCTACAGAAATGCAGGCTAGAATGACTAGTTTTAGAAATCTCAACCACACATTGTTTGTTTTGTACGTTTTGCATATTTTGTATGTGAGTCACCTAAATGACCCCATTGTGCACAAAACCCATAATTTTTTAAATGTGTTGAACCTGCACATAATAGATCTAGCTAGAAAATACTACACACATTTGTAGAGAGAAAAAAAGAAAGAAGAAGAAGGAGAGAAAGAATGGAAGAATTATCATTAACCGTAATGAATAATGAATAATTTACACATGATAAACTTTGTATAACTCAATGAGTGCGCACTGGAAGAGAACCAATGTGCCATAGTGGTGGTCTAGAGTAATTTGGACACACACCAGCAGTTACGGGAGTGAACTGCCACCTAGTCTAGTCTCTCAGGTAGTTACGGGAGTGAACTGCCACTTAGCTGAGTTAACTAGTCAACTAGTCTTCAGTTAACTGATTGAATAGAGAGTAGTGAGGAGTGGATCAGGGAATCAAGGGTAATGTGTCAGTCTGGTGATGATCCCAAGGCAAGTGCGCATTATCATGTTGATGATCCCAATGTTGCATGGTGACAAAACCAATGCAGCATCTAAACTCAACTCAACTAGTCAAACTGAAGTGTCAACTGAAAGAGAATATTCTCCAAGTGGAATATTCTCCCCTAAAATAAAGGAGACTGGATAATGACTAATTATGACTAATAAACAAGGAAAAACCTTAGGAAAAAGAAATCCTAGGTGTGTGTGAAGTAACTCCAACACCCCCCCTGAGCATCACTATGGTGAAAATAAAGAATGGGTCCCAAAAACGAGGCCATGTTAGGTACCCAAATACAAAATATACACTAAAATAAAGTGAGGAAAGAGGGAAAANAACCCCCCCCCCCCCTCAAGGTACAATGTATGTAAAAAGAAGAACTACAATTGTTAGGCAACTATGTCCTTCACTCCAAGACGACTTCGTAGAGAATGGAACTTCTACTCAATGAAGGTCTTGGTGAAAATGTTTGTTGTTTGTTTTGCTAAAGGATATAACTATAGGTCGATGATCCCCTCGTGTACTAAGTCTTGGATGTAGTGCACGTGGATATCGATGTGCTTCATCCGTTGCCTTTGAACTGGATCTCTACAGAACTTCATAGTGCTCTGGTTGTCACACCAGATGACGATCGGCCGATGAAACTGAATACCCAACTCAGTGATAAAATGATGTAGCCACATAGCCTTAATGGTTATGTTAACTACCCCTTTGTACTCTGCCTCGGTTGAAGATAGAGCAATGGCATCTTGCTTCTTTCTCAACCAACAGATAGGCTCAAAACCAAGACTGAGTGAGTAACTAGATGTGGACTTGCGATCGGTGTTATCGCTAGCCCAATCAGAATCAGTAAACCCAATGAGATATAATGTAGAGTCTACTACATAATGAATCCCAAAGGTGATGATGCCCTGTACTTATCGAAGGATATGCTTTGCAACCTTCCAATGTAGCTCATGCATCTCCTGCATGAACCTGGAAACTGCGCCAACTGCATATGAGAGGTCTGGTGTAGAGTGTGTGATATACAACAAGCTCCCCACTAGCTATTTGTACAGTGTGTTTTCAACTAGTGGAGTCTCCCCACCATCCTCAAGTTTGACTCCTAATAGGAAAGGAGTCAGAGAAGACTTGCAGTCTGTCATGTGAAATATCTCAAGGAGATCTCGTGCATACTTGGCCTAAGACATTTTGATTCCTGATGCATCCTGACTAATCTCGAGTCCAAGGAAGAAGTGTAGTGAACCCATGTCCATCATAAAAAACTTATCATGTAGAATCCTCTTGACTGCAACAATCGCTAAAGTCGAGTAACCAGTGATCAACAAATCATCAACATACAGAACTAAGAGTAGAAGTGAATCTGTAATAGATAACCAGGAATGCAATTTTATAATATGTATAAAATATAAATGATTGATAAAATATATGATAAAAAATGATGATTTGCAATTGAGAAGGAGGCTTTATTATATACCCACACAAAGGTGCCCTTTCACCACTAGACATGTCTTTTGGAGAACATGTCCTTTCATTATTACTAATTACTATTACTAGCTATTTACTAATTAATTATTATGTTTATGAACATTTATTTATATGTATTTATGTTCATAACATTGCCTTCCT
>ML800173.1:7040-17533 GCA_009831015.1 Picea engelmannii
TCGTCATTGTGAACCCAACGCAACTCGTTTCGTCTCAAACGGACTTCGGGAGCGAGAGATATAGTGATCTGTTCGTCAAGTCAAACATGCAAAAATTTTGATGCTGACTATACAGTCCGTACAGTCTGTACGGTCTGACGTGGCAGGGCCGTACAGTCTGTACGATGATGTGTCAGGTGATGATGTGGAAAGAAATTGTTGGTTGGTAGTTGTCGAATCAGGAAGTGACACGTGTCATTTGGTGGCAAATGGTATGAGGACACGTGGCCCAATCCATGGATGCCACGTGTCACTCGTTGTTTGGGTTGAAATTTGTTATGTAAAATTTTATGGGTCCGTGGGGGTCGAACCCCGGACCTCACCACTGGTGTAATACCTTAACAAAGTTCCCACGACCATTACACCCGTGCTATGTTACTTACCATATAATGTTTCTCATTTGATTTAAAGTTACATGTTTGTATATTGGGCGGGGGGTCGGGCCGTGGCTTAGCCCTGGCCCATGGTTGTGTTGACTTTACATATCTCCACCGTGTATGTATATGGTTGCACGCGGTTGTAACGGTTGGCGCGGGGTTTAATATAGCCCATGGTTCTTTACACTATTTCCATGTGACCCTAATCCGGAGCGCGGGGAGGTTACACCCGTTGTAACTATTAACCACCTTTTTTCCATGCGCACGGTCCTATGCGCCATATGCCCAGGTGCCTAGGCGGTTAGGGGCTAGCGCGCCCTTAACCATTCTACGGTTTGCACCGTTGGCGCGGTTTCACTCGGTGCTGGGTTTTCACGCTTTAAAATGCGTGTGAGCCAGGTTCAATCAAGAAGGGTGCGTTTTGTAGATGCAGAGACAACAAGCTTAAAGATGGAGACTTCCAGGAGGCATAACTTCTTCATTTTTCGACCGATTGAGGTGTCGAAAGAGCCCAGACAGGGGTTTTGGGACGCTCTGAAGCCATTGGAGCAGTCGATTTGTCATTTTGAGCATTGTAAGACATGTTTTTGAGCACTTTTTGAGCAATTAATAATAATGATCCATTGGAAGCTAGACCAAGAGATGTAGCCCAAGAGAGGGGTGAAGTCCTTTATCAATTGTTGTGCTTATGTGTTTATGTTCAATGATTATGTTGTTGTCTATGTGTAATTTGCATAAGTAATCCTTTAATCTATGTGTTGCAAACTGATCCATTTGCTTTAAACACATAACATTCACTTGCAATAATTTTCAAGTTTTTCAAGTCTTCTTCAATTTTAGATCACATATGGATGAGAGTTAGTCAAATAAGGAACTCTAGATGGATCCAAGATGGACTCTGTCTTTGACCTCCCTAGATGTGAAGCAACTTGTAGTAAGAGTGAAAGCCTCATTTTGTTTTGTTAGAAATTCCCATCACTTGCAGGGCCAACATTTAAACCATTAGCTAAGAAACCACACACCTAGGGGCATATGAATCATCAAAATCATCCGGGGATCACACCCATCCTAGGCCTCACCAATCTTTGACATGGATGGATTTTGGGGTGTCTGCTCCTGACTAAACACACCGTGAGGGTATTGAACTCAGGTTGCCTAGAAAATGAAATCCACACCTTAATCGATTGAGCTAGTGGGAATTAACAAGAATTAAATCCTCTTTAGAGAGTATCAACTTATAAATTTATCTCTCCATAAATATGTGAAAATAATTCTTTATCAAATTTCCTTTTATTCTTTTATGTGACACCATGTTAGGGTCTATGGTCATGTTTTGCAAGTTTCTTTTACCATTTATCCAATCTATCATTATTTTGGAGTATCCCATGAGTTAAGCATGGGCCAATCCTCTCTCCACTACACACTTTATTAAAAACCATAATGCATTTAATTCTACCCAATTGTTTGTTCCTTCTCCCTTTTCTACCTTGAAAAATATTTTATGATCCTCGCTAAAGAATAGTATGCTACCTTGTCCTAGTTGTCCTAGACTCACCCTAGCACGATCCATCGAAATATCCTCATGGGTAATATTTATCTATGACTAGGTTTATGATGACCCTAGGGGGTTTTACTTTTACAGGATTCCATTTTCCTTCACAAGCATATCCTATTTGTTGCAATACCTATATTGTCAACATTTCCTAATTTTGAAATATTGTGTCATTTCTTGCCAACCAAAAATCCAAAAGGATCATGCATGGTAAATATGTGTGTTCTTTTAATTCCTTGTCTCTAACCTAGATTCTCAGGCTTACCTCCATTGTATCTTCGTGCCACTTCCCCTTATCTCCCATCGTCTTCAAGGTGTCTCTCAAGATTTATTTTATAAAGGGGCAGCCTATGAACATATGAGAAACCATTTTCTTATAGAAAACATATCTTCTTGGACCTTGCCAAGCTGTCTTTTTACAATTTTCCTATGTTAAAATTTATTTGCAAGGACTATCCAAAGAAATATTCTTGTTTTTAAGTGAGGATTTATTTTCCAAATAGGTTTCCACCAACAATTGTTTTCTTCTTCTTCCTCATTATCAAACTTAACTTGATACCCTATGTTGGGAATCTACCTCCTAAACAAGTTTTAGACCACACTAACTCATCATCTATCCCCCTTAACATGTATAACTTTTCTTTAACCTTTGTATATACATTACCCATACCTTAACTTCCTCTCATTCTAGTCCTATTATAATTGCTTCTTTCCACCCTTGGCTCCAAACAGAACTGGGTTTCGGGTCTGCCCCACTTTTGCTAAATAATGGTACCCATTTGTTATTAGGAAGATAATGAAGGATTCTAGAAGTCTATACAAGCCTACATATCCCACCCAAGTTTCCTTTCATGCCCTTCCTTTTGAGTCATTTCCAACTCTCCAAGCCATCCCATTACCTACCATTGGAAAATATCTTATCGATGCCTTCCATATAATAGACCCTCATGTGAATCCTTTTTTTTGGGATTTCTTATCAAATCCTTAATGGATTGTGGTGCAATGTATTGATGGAGAATCACTTCATTTCAAAGAACTACTTCTTTAATTAACCTCCAGAAATGTTTTCCTACTAAAGTTTGGGGAAAAGTGATGAATGTTTTTCAGCTCATATCCCCCAACTTTTGTGGTGTTATTTATTAGTAAATTGAAATATACAGAGAAAAAATAACAGATTTTATTTAAATTTACTATATAAATGACAAATTGCAACCACAATAGCCAAACAAAGAACTACAATACCACAAAATGTTATACCTTTATCAATGGAAGCAATGTTCACTTGTCTCTTTCAGGGGGAAACCTCCACTTGAGCATAGCTCTGATTACAAATAAATTCACAAGACATTACTTCTACTTCTTTATATAGTACTATATACCACCTAGGAACATTTTAGAAAAGGAAATTTCTAGTAGGAAAAACCTTCTAGTAAGCCTTCTTACGTTTATTGCTTTCACACTACTACATGGGCCTTATTTACGAGAGATGGCCTCCATACATAGAAGCCTATATATATACTTAGGGGGTTAGGGAGGGTAGGACCCTAACATGCCCTCCCCCTTAAACAACAACATTGTCCTCTAGGTTGGAGACGAGGGAATTGTTAAAGGATCTATGTTAGTTCCCATGTGTCATCCTCAGGCAATGTATCCTTCTGTTGTATCATGACCTCCCAGATAGTGCACTGGAAGAGACACTTCTCTCTTTTGTCAAGGATGGCCTTAAGCTGCAACCAAATTGAACCTTCTTCATCCAATTATGAAAGGCTAGTTTGAATAAAATAATTAGATCCGACCACTTTCTTTAAGGACACAAAAAATATTAGATGAGTGTCTTGGAAGTTTTAATTTGTAAGCCATTGGCCCAATACATTTGCAGACCTTATAGGGTCCATAAAAATTTGTAGAAATATTTTGGTGGTGGTTTTCTTTAAGGGAGATATGCTTAGAAGGTTGTAGATGAAGGAACACATGTTCCCCTTCTTCAAAATGACATTCAAAACTATGTTTATCATCCTACTACTTCATCTGATTCTGATCCATGACCAGATTATATTTGAGAGTGTAGAGAATATTAGCTTGAGCCGTGAGGTTTTTGTCATCCTCCTGTAACTTAGAGATTCTAATTAAATAGGATAGTACTAAGAAATTATTTTGTCCATACACAACCTCAAAGGGTTCATTCGAGTGGCACCCTGATAAGTTTTATTGTACCATCATTCTTCTAGGGGAAACCACTTTACCCATTGGGATTTTTGTTCTAAAGTAAAAAACCTCAAATATGATTGCAAACACTTGTTGACAGCTTCAGTTTGACCATAAATATGGGGGTGATAGGAAATGATAATATTCAATTGAATGCCCTAGAGATGAAATGGTTATTGCTTGAAATTGCTAGTGAAAGTGGATTGTTATAACATCTATTAAAACCTCCATGTCCTAGATTCCCTATTGGCCTCCATACTCATCACTTGTTAACTTTGATCACTCTATATACTGCCTAAACATCCTCCTTTTCAATCCCCATGCTCTTCCTGCCCACAAAAGGATCATGTACATGCTATTCCTTTTCAAAAAGGTATGTGTGCCTAAAAAAGTGGACAAAAAAATATAAAATTCACAAAAATCATGCACTCCTAAGTAGGGTTTATAGGAAAACTTCTTTTTTAACTTCTTGAAACTCATTCCAAACTACATCAACCAACTAACAATGGTATAGAAAGATGTTTAAATACAAGGAAAGGCTAAGCACCAATGTAATAGTATAGCTATCACACTGATATCCTCGTGCTAGAGAAATCATAGTTCGTAGATTCGCTTGGGTTTTTATGACCTTCATCCCTCAAAAATCCTGTTTTTTCTAATTTTTTATCCTTTTCACACATTTTAGGCCTAAAACCTCTTATTTTTCCTCATTCTATTGTGTGTATAAGAGTTGGAGCCTTGAAGCAGTTCTGAGTGGCCCAGGGATAGAGGAATCTAAATGACAGTTACAAAAGGTGTCAATAGTAAATCAGGGATAACTTAGTATATCGTTGTTTACTTTAATTAAAAATGAAGATATATCTTCTTTTCCTCCCAAAAATTTAGTGTTTGTTTTCAGTAATTGATCTCCTCTTGTATTTGGTTGTGGAACTAACTCTCCTGATTAGTTAGTTAAGGTTAGTTATTTCGATATGGATTTTGTTTTTATATATTGGTTTGAGGAAGGTTCTTGTCTTCATGTGTGTAGGTCTTAAGTCTTAGATTAGATCAAGAGCAAGTGAAGTAGGATCAACACATAGGAATTCATCTCCAAACAATCGTTAGGATCAAGTAGGCCCCCCTTGTGATCAAAAGGTAGTTACAAAAAACTATTGTAGTCTAATCATAGTGATAGAAGTGCATTGTTCTTTGAATTGATCTATTATAGTCCACCCTAGATATAGGACAACTTTGTCAGCAACAAAACACTTAAATCCCATGATAACTCCTAACAGTGGTGTTGGGACTCAATCCTCTACTTCATATGGTGGTGGTGCTTTCTCTTTTGGGATTCCATCTACTTGAATGTCACATGTTGCAGTCAATACACTACATGTCTAACCCAATGTTAACATGTTAGTGGGGATTTCTTCTACCCCTTTCCCTTCCTTTCTATTTGGAGGGGGGAATATCCCTGTGTCTATTCCATTTGTGAGAAGTGGATATTTTCCAACTTCTAGCATGCCAATGGGAATCACTCCATTCTTGGGAATGAGAAAACAAATGAGCATAGGATTTCCTCCATTTGTCCAGGTCCCAACTAGCTTCCCCTAAAACCCTGGTTTTCAAGTGAACACTCCTTTTGTGCATGGAAATGGTTGCATGATAGGTAATTCCTTCATGAGTGCTGACCAAATTATGGGGTAGAAACCTAGAACTTATAACTTGGTGACTCAAATGAAATTTCCCTTCTTAGGGATGTTGAATCTCCTAGATTTGATGAAGCTTACCAATGACCTAGTGCAACATGATATGAGTTGGCCTCCTATTCCGACTAAGTTACCTTCAAACATTATAAGTTTGAAAGGAAAGGTGGAGAATATCTTGCAAACCATGTTATGGTGTTCCATATTTAGTGTTCATAAAACTCTCTAATGGATGACTCCATTAGTCTTAGAATTTTTCAGTGCACCCTGACTGGAGTGGCCATAAAATGGTACTTTGAGCTCCAACGAGTCTCATTTCACAACTTTGATTTGTTATCATTGATATTCTTGAACCATTTTTAGTTACTCATCTGCTACGAGATAGGGACAAATATTTTGTATTCATTTTGGCAAGACACTTCCACACATATATCTGACCACATTCAAGAGTGGCAGAGGAGATGTTGAATGATTAAAGATCACATCCCTAAATATTTCTTGTTGGATTGGTTTCTCAAGTCCATATTTCCTTATATTTCCAAGGATGTCACTCTATTAGGAGTCACAACTGAGGAACAAAACATATTTAGATCCCATTAGTTGGATTTTGTTTATTCACAATCTAGGGATCTTTACAATATTTTTCACAATTCATTGAGGCCAGGCATGGACCCCACCAATCCCAAGCTAGGATGACTTGTCAACGATGTGACTGGTTATGTGGAAAGTGTCATGGCTAGTCAAGTGAAAATCCAAATGATACAAATGTCTTTGTATCTACCAACATCTTTGCAAAGTACTTCTACTACCTCTACCCCTATTCAATCATCCAATGTCCATACTATTAAGACATCTAACCCTAAGGGTAACCAACAACCTGGAGAAAAGAAGAAGAATAAAAAAAAGAAAGGGGCCCAAGGGAATAACATGAACAATAAAAATGTTGGTGAGGGAAAGAAGGAGAAGAAGAAGGTCAAATTTCCATTCAAGTTGTGCAAGGAAGACCATTTTACTGACCAATGCTCCAAGTTGGAGGAAGCCACATGATTGTTGGTGAAACATGATTCCCACCAACAACCCACCGTATTGATGAAACCTTTCCCTCCATAAGGCCAACAAATGGTTGTTGGAATTCCTAAAAACCTTGGACCTTTGCAAGGGGGAAACCCATCAATTGTGTTAGTGTGTGAATGAGATGTAAATGTATAGACTCGAGCTCATAATTATGATGCTCCTGAGACTAGTGCTAAAGGAAAAGAAACATCCATGTCCAAATTTCCAAACCCTATGCATATAGAGAAACTAGTAATTGATGTGATGCCTCACCTTCTGATATTGAAACTGTAGATGCATAATCCTAATGCCTAGGCTTCTTAGAACTACAACATTTTTGAATATCTGGTCCAAGCTCCATGTGCTATGTCGACCTTGAAGGTCCTCCAAAGATTCCATATGCAACAAGAATCATTGCTATTGGAAACTAGTGGTTTTGATTCCATATATTCTTAGTTGATGACATTCAACCTCGACAATGTGAAGCCATGACTTCCCCATTATGTTGCAATACAGATCCAAGTTTCATCATGCAAAAAAAAAATATTTAGGACTACAGTGGATGAAGGCACTTCCACTTGTGCTATGTCTCTGTCATGTTGGGGAGCCCTCGTCTCCCTTAATATAGTACCTTTTCGAATGATGTTGAAAACCTTTGACATACACTCTTTCAGACCTCATCATGGGATTATTCCTTCATTCCACATGAAACTTGGGGCAAACCATGACTATAGAGGTAGTAGTTGTCGATGATCCTTTAGACTAATATCCTCTCTTAGGTTGTAGTTGGACTTACATGATGATGATTGTGGTCTTTTCAGTTTTCCTCGTGATATGTTTCCCTCACGAGGGAAATATTTTTCTTATTGGCCAATTGTTTTATTGCATAACTAATATAGTTTCTTTATCGGGACTGAATGTACTATTGATTGACAATTCCACGAGGATGTGTGAAAATGTGGGTATTGGGATGTACCCTACCCTGATGGGAAATTTTAATCTCCCTTCACCCATATCCTACATTGACTCTTCACATGTATCTTCGATCTTGTCAATCACTACAAACTCCACATTTGTAGAATGTTTCTTCAGAACATCACATTTTGAATACTCGTGGGTCCTATCAAATCCTTTTATCTCAAGAGAGAAGAACATACATACATGGATGCATATGACTTTGTATATTATTGAGATTGATTATTTTTTCATTCTAATGGCCTCAACAAACAATGATCACACTTCTTCTCCAATGGGTATGATCAATTTGTTTTCCCATGCACGCCTCTAACTCTCATCTTGTCTTGGATTCCTTAGATATGGTTTTGATTTCGGATAAAACCATATTAGAAGCCATGACTTGCACCAATAATCCCTCGGAAGACATGAACCATAGGTCATACTTTATTCTTGAGCTAAGTAGGATGGAGGTTAGACATTTGGGTATTATCATGTCTAGATATTTTGATTGGTATGCAAGCCCCCTCACGACACATGATGTGTATGTCAAAGGAAACATGGAAAAAATTTAAAAAACCATGCCCATTAATATCTCCAGGAATATTGATGTCATTGAGAATGTGTTGATCGATGCATATTGTTCTCCCAACGATATTCAAACCTACACTTCCCTTTTCAAAGAATTTCATGATTAGTTTTCTTGGACTTATGAGGAAATGCTTGGTATAAACCGCATAATTGTCGAACATGAAATCAAAATGTATGAAAATGTGAAGCTTGTTTGGAAAAATATGTGATCATTAACCCTTGAAAGGAAGTTGCCATTAAGGCAGAGTTGGAGAATTTTCTCAAAGCTAGCTTCATCTACCTGGTTCCTTTGATCAAATGGGTTTCCAATCCAGTGTATGTTGATTAAAATCAAGTGACCATTCACATGCACATGAAATTTAGGGATATAAAAAAGGCTTGTCCCAAGGACAACTACCCCACCATGTTCATCAATCAAATTATCGATGAATGTGATGGAAGAGAAATATTTTTGTTCATGTATGGTTTTTCTGGATACAACCAAATGAAGTTCTATCCTAAGGACCATCAAAATACTACATTTATTTGTTCTTAGTGCACATTTTCCTATTGAAAAATGTCATTTGGCCTAAAAAATGTTGGGGCCACTTTATAGCGAACCATGTTGTATGCCTTTCATGACATCAAACATATTTTCAAAACTTATCTTGATGATTTGGTTGATCACTCTTGCAAGAGGGAAAATCATCCTACCCATCTTTGTGTGATATTAGATAGATGTCACCATTATAGGATTTGCTTGAATCCTCACAAACAGATATTTTGCATCATGTATGGGAGACTACTAGGTTTTATCATGTCTAAGAATGGGATCATGGTATACCCATTTAATGTTGAGGAAATAGTTCATTTATCTTGATCCAGATTTAGGAGAGGAACGAACTGATTAACAGTTTGAATACAACAAACATAGAGATATGAAGAATAACACAAATATCCAATGAACAATATCTTCTATTAAATAATGAAATAGGCTGAAACTGTAAAACTGCAGAACTGAAACACTTGCTCGAATGGTGGTAGCTATTTTTGAGAGGAGATGTGGCTGATACGTGCATCCTTCTGAGCAGAATGGATTGCAATGAGTCTCCAGAGGCCTTTTTGATATTACTCATGAATTCCAAAACCCTAGACATCCAAAAACCTAACCCTAGAAGGTGAAACACCAAAAGTTATGTGGGTCCTATGGGTAAGTTGGTGTAATTTGGTAACTCAACTTCCAAGGGTCATAAATTTTGCATATGACCTCCGTTTTAGGTGCGTTATATCCTATTAGAAACGTATTTCATATAACTACACATTCCACCATCAAACTCTAACTCCCTCTACAGTTTGACTGTGGCGAGCCAAAAAAACAACATTTAGGGCCCCAAAATGGCCCCGGAAGTACAACAATATGTGTTGACATGAAAACATACAAAATAATCCAGTTGGATTAGGTGAGAGGCCACCCGTATCCACCTGGAGGATGTGTGGGGCTTCATACAACCCCATAAGTGTAGAATGCACAATTACAAAGCAGTATAGAAGAATGTGCTGAACAAAAATGGACACGAGGAGCCAGCTGGAATAGGTGGGTGGCCATCAATATCCACCTATATCAATCCTCCACCCTTAGGAAGAAATTATATCCATTTCGTTGATTTCCCCCATTAGGTGAGGAAAATTCTACTGGATTTGGCCCCAGGTGAGCCATTTTACTTGGTGTTGGAGTTTCCCTGCCTTGACAACCCGATAAAACTGGATCCGCTGCTAGCGAGTGCCCTTGACCTGTGTGTCCACTATCTGGTTAGTGGATGCTTGTTCCATGTAGTCAGGGTTGAGGTCTGTTGGTGTCAGTTTTTTGACGATGCAAGATACCAGATATATAAAATATGCAGAACAGAAATGAAAAGCTAGAAATGACAGAATAACAGTAAAATATCCAGCATAATCTTCACAATACACAGAAATGATATACGAAATAGCAACAGAAATAACACTTTGAATCAGATAGCAATGTTCACAGGCCTCTTCGAGGGGGCAACCTCCAGTCGA
>ML800173.1:17633-37280 GCA_009831015.1 Picea engelmannii
TCGAGCAGTGCTCTGTTACAATAATATCCAAGCTAGGGTTTTTCATACCCTCGACCCTTATTTATACTAAATATGTCTATTAAGAGAAGCATCTAGAGGAATATCCTTCTAGAAGTGGAAGCTTCTATTAGGTCTTCTTACATCTACCTTATTCTATTTTATTGAAAGGTCTTATTAATATTGACCTTTATTACATCCGAATACATTGATCTACCTATGTGCGGGTTAGGACCTTAATAGACGATCTCTGAGGTGTCCAATAACGATGGAAAATATGGCCGAAGGAGGTCCACATTGAATACTGGATGCTAACCAAGGAAGGGTGGAGTATTGAGCTCAAAATAATTGCTACCCATAGCTTTGGTGATATTGTAAGGCCCATAATGAAGTGGGAGAAGCTTTCGATGGGCCCCAGTGAGACGCTCCTTCTGCAAATGCAACCAAACTTTGTCACCAAACTGAAACTGGTGTGGTGCCCTGTGTTGATCATGGCGCTGCTTGTACTTAGCATTGGATTTCTGCAAAATTTCATGGACCCGTTGGTGGATGTGCTAAATCCAATCAATGAATCTGGTGGCTTTGTCGACCTTAGATTGATTAGGCGAAGAGTCTATCTGGGTGGTGTCAAGAGGAAGTGAAACATCAATGGGTCCCAAGGGTTGGAATTCCAGAACCACCTGAAATGGTCTATGGCCGATGGAACTATGGAGAACCCTGTTGTAACTATGTTGGAAATATGGGAGACTCTCATCCAATGTATGTGGATGCTTAGAATTGTACATGCACAGGATGTGCACAATCATCTGATTGGTGACCTCTGTTTGTCCATTGGTTTGGGGGTGGAAAGAAGTGGATTTTGTGAGCTTGGTGTCCAACAGAGACCAGATACTCGACCAAAAGGTGCTGAGGTACCTTATGTCTCAATCGAAGATGATGGTCTATGTTATCCCAAAGTGGACCCACACTTGTTTGAAGAAGAGCTTGGCAATATCTTCTGCTTTGAAATTCTTCTTACAGGTTGTGAGGATGGCCATCTTCGAAAACCGATCGACGACCAAAAACACACATTCATTTCCCTGCTTGGTGGACGGCAAGACATGCATGTAATCCATTGAGATGGATTGTCAAGGCTTCTCAAGAATAGGAAGAGGGGTGTATAAGACTTACTTATTGATGGTTGGCTTGGAAATGGAACATGTAGTGCAAGATCTGATATACTTCTGAACATCCTGTTGAAGTTTTGGCCAATAAAAATGTTTCTGAAGAACGAACACAATTTTCTCTACGCCAAAATGTCCCACCACCTGATTGTAGTGGGCTTACCAAATCAGCTTTGCACGCTCTCTTGTAGGAAAACAGGTATGGACCAGGTGGCATAAGAGTCCATCTTGAATGTGAAAATTAGTGATAGTTGTGCCTGTACCCAAGAGTTGATATGTGGTGGAAAAATCCGGATCTTGATGATAAAGTTGGGGCCACTCAGATGCTTCATGTCCAAAGGAATTGAGCACAGTGGTGAGTGCATCCACAGAAGGCTGACTGAGGTAGTCAACGACACGATTGGAGATACCTGTATTATACTTGATGTTGATATGGAACTGTTGTAGTTAGGTGGACCACTTATGATGGTGGTCGTTTTGCAATTTTCCCTATGTCTGTATGAACTGCAGAGGCTTGTGATCAGTGTGTATGATCGTCTCTTTCCCCATAATGTAATGTTTCCATTGATGAAAGGATTTTACAATGGAATACATTTCCTTGTCATAGGTGGGGTATTTCCGAACAATATCAGAGAGTGTCTCACTATGGTATTCCATCGGATGCCTATGATGAGTGAGAACTGCACCCACAACATAGTCAGATGCATCAGTCTCAATCTTGAATGGTTGTTGCAGATCGAAAAAGGAGAGTACTTGAGTTGAGCACAAGTGATGCTTCAAATAATCGAATTCTTGTTGTTGGTCATTCCCCCACATGAACTTGGCCCTACCACCACCCTTGGTCACCTAGATGAGGGCCCATGCAATATGGGAGAATCCCAACACGAACCGTCGGTAGAAGTTGGCTAGTCCCAAAAATATCTAAATCTTGGTCAGTGTGGTTGGGGCTGGCCAGCCACATATGACTTGGATATTAGCTGGATCAACATGTACCCCATGCTCATCAACTATGTAGCCCAATTATTGGACCTTGTTCAAGCCAAAAGAGTATTTTTCCAAGTTGGCATAAAGCTTGTGTTGTTGCAGAGTGCTCAAAACCTGTTGAATATGTTGCATGTTCTCCTCCCACATTCTGCTGAAGATGAGGATTTCATCCAATATACTACCAAAAAGGAGTTGGTGAAGGGTCTCAATAAATCATCCATCAATCTCATGAAAGTGGTTGGTTAATTTTTTAAGCCAAAGGGCATGACTAGCCATTCATAGAGACCTTCTTTAGACTTGAAGGTTGTCTTCCATACATTAGTTGGTTCGATGGGAAACTAGTGGTAGCCAGACTTTAGGTCAATCTTGCTGAAGAACTTTTCCCCCTTGATTTGGTAAAGAAGGTCATCAATATTGGGAATGGGGTCGCAGTTCTTGACTGTGATTTTGTTTTAAGCCTCTGTAATCAATGCAGAGTCACCAAGTCCCGTCCTTCTTTTGTACTAGTACAATCGGGCTTCCGCAAGGGGAGGAGTTGGGTCTGTTGTGCCCCTTTTGAAGAATCTTTTGAATATGATGCCTGATTTATTCATTTTCCATTAGTGAGCACCGACAGACTCATCCATTAGGTAGAAGTGCGTTGGGGGTCAATCAATTAGATGCTTGACTTGGCAGTGTGTCGGTACCCTTGACTTGGCAAAGATGTCTCTGTATTCTTCCATGATCCCATCCACTTGTTGTTGCTGCAAAGAGAAGTGTTGTGTAGAGGCCACAGATATGGCAGTGACCTTCTACTTACTATGAGCACGGATCACAAAGAAGACGAACTTTGTAGTCTGTGGAATGACCTTACTGCATTGCTTAGCAAAGATTAAAGAAATAACAATAGGTGACGCTACCTCTAGGATCCTATAGAATTGTCTACGCAAAGTAATAATAACACTTCGGGGTCTAGAATCATAGAAAACATGACACTTCCACAAATATGGTTGTCCTAAAAGAACATCACAAACTTCAAGGAGAGAAATATCACACAATACCTCATCTTCGAAAGGCTTGATGTCGTAGGGTAGACAACAATGTTGGCTGGCATAGATATCTCTTCCTTTGTGAAGCCAGTCGATGTTGTAGGACTGTGGGTACAGTGTCATTGGCAGGTCCAACCGCTTGATGAACTCTACTGAAATCATGTTGTTCTGACTATCGTTGTTGACAATGAAATGAATCAGAGCCCCCTTGACCCACATCTGCGAGTGAAAGAGGCGTTCCCCTTTCTCTGGTTCTTCTGGTTCGCTTAGCTGGAATTTGGTGGTAGCAACAGTGGTACTGGGTTCAACATCGATAATCCACTTTCCTCCTTCAGGATTTGACTCAGAATCAGAATTGGCCTCTGACTTGGAAGCCTTCATCTCAACCATGAGGGACTGCTTGGAGCAACATTCTTCAGTATTGTGTCAAGGAATTTTATGGTACTCACACCATTTTCTCGTGTCCTTCTTCGTCTTCTCATTTCCCTTCTTGTGTTGCGGCTTGGACTGGTTGTTCTGAGGGCAGCCATCTCGACTTGGTCCCTTTCTATGTGGTTTGGGGCCACCTTTTCCCTACTTCAACTATGAGGGGTTTGCAGATTCAAACTCTCGTCGTTTTTTCTTAAATTTTTGCTCGATCTTGACAACGTATCTATAAGCCGTGCCCAATTAGGCGATGTCCAGGAACTCCATTTATGTTTGAATGTATCTATGCAAACATCCACAGTATTTGAGCATCATATGACGCTCAGAGTCTTTGATACCGAATTTGGTTCGTAGGGATGGAAAATATTGGTGAAATCTGGTATTGTCTGGTCCCTTTCTTGAC
This sequence comes from Picea engelmannii, assembly GCA_009831015.1. NCBI lineage: Eukaryota > Viridiplantae > Streptophyta > Pinopsida > Pinales > Pinaceae > Picea > Picea engelmannii. The sequence continues at coordinate 21,635 of ML800173.1, forward strand.
GTAGAGTGGTCCATCTGGTGTACTGGTCCTTGTAGCTTCCAACATGGTAGTATTGTTCTTTAATGGCATCCAAAAAGGAATCCCATGTAGGAACAACCACAAACATTGTATATTCCTCCATGACCCTTTGTTCATAGTAAGTATCCCACCAATCTTTAACATGGGGAACGACCTTGAGGAGTGCAAAAGTTATATTTTCCCTATCGGAAAAATTGTGGACCGAAAAAAATCCTTCGAGAAAATTAAACCATTTATCTACAACATCCACATCTATCAGTCTTTCAAATAATGGAATATCAAAAGTTACATGTACCTTGAAGGGGGTTGCATGGCCGCTTGATGAAGATGCTTCTCTTGTGGGAAGCCGTCAAAGGATCTGCGTGAAGTTTTCCATCATTTCGTTCCTTTGTCGTATGAGGGCTTCCTCGAGCAACATTTTAATAGGATTTCCTACTCCATCATATTTATTTTAGTTCTCCATGGGTTGTTTTCGGGCTTGGTGTGACTGATATTGTAATGGATAGATTGGTTTGAGTCCCAAATTCTTGTACCCAAATCTTATCAGGGACATGCACGAAGAAAAATAAATGAAGAGCAGACCACTTTGTTACCACTGATCTAGATTTAGGAGTGGAACAAACTGATTAACAGACTGAATACAATAAACACATAGATATGAAGAATAACAAAAATATCCAGTGAACAATATCTTCTATTAAATAATGAAATAGGATGAAACTGTAAAACTACAGGATTGAAACACTTGCTTGAATGGTGGTAGCTATCTCTGAGAAGAAATGTGGCTGCTACACGCATATGTCTAAGAAGAATGGATTAGAATGAGGCTCCAAAGGCCTTTTTGATACTATTCATGAACTCCAAAACCCTAGACATCCAAAAACCTAACCCTAGAAGGTGAAACACCAAAAGTTATGTGGGCCCTATGGGTAAGTTGGTGTAATTTGGTACCTCAACTTCCAAGGGTCGTAAATTTTTCATACGACCTTCGTTTTAGGTGTGTGATATCTCGTTGGAAAGGTCTTTCAGAGAACTACACATTTCGCCATCAAACTTTGACACCATCTATAATTTGATTGTGGCGATCCAGAAAAACAACATTTAGGGCCCCAAAACGGCCCTGGAAGTACAACAAGATGTGCTGACATGAAAACATACAAAATGAGACAGTTTGATTAGGTGAGAGGCCACCCATATCCACCTGGAGGATGTGTGGGGCTTCAAACAACCCCAAAAGTGTAGAACCCACAATTACAAAGTAGTATAGAAGAACGTGCTAAACAAAAACGAACACAAGGAGCCATTTGGAATAGGTGGGTGGCCACCAATATCCACCTAGATCATATATCCCCCACGTGACATTCGCTAGTTACAAATCCTTTAGAGAAAGACAAACTTCTTGTCAAGATTGACTGCCAATTATGCTAAGGTAACAAAAGGTTTCATGCTCCTTTTGAAGAAGGGGTCCCCATTTATATGGAATGATTTTTCATAATGGCTTTTTGACACTTTGAAAAAGGCCCTTATGTCCACCCCATTGTTGATCCCTCTAGAAAACAATAAATATTTCTTGCTATACCTTGCAACATCATAATCAACCATAGATATGGTTTTGGTTCAAGAAGATGACCTACACCAGGAACACGTAGTGTATTTGAGCACAAGTATTATTGGTCTTGAACTAAGGTTCTCTCTTGTTGAAAAGATGGCTTCGATAGTAGTTCTTGCTATCCAACAAATTCGACAATATATAGTTCTTCATAAAACCACTGTAATCAAAAGCATTAGACCCTTTCAATACATCTTAACCTAATGAGTAATCAACAACAGGTACAATAAGTGGATTGTGATGTTGCAAGAGTTCGATTTAGATTTTGTGTTTGCAAAGTCAAAGAAATATTTGGTTTTCATGGAGCCGATGTAGGAGTTACCCAAGGATGGTGAGGATTGGATCAAAACTGACTTGTTATCTAACAAACACTTATTCCTTATCACCTCAAATGACCCTTGGTATGGAGAGATCCTATTATATCTCTAGACCCAAAGGTTTCCCTCTAACTTCTCTCTTGACAAACATCGACATGTTTTTCATCACGTGAAGAACTACCTCATTATCTATGACACTTTCTATCTTATAGGGGTGGATCAAATGTTTCATAATTTATTGACTCACGAAGAGGATAAGAGGGTGATGAATGATTGTCATATTGGATCTTGTGGTGGTCACCTCTCTAGGTTGGAAACAACCCATAAAATTTTACATGCAATATATTTTTGGCCGTCAATGTTTAAGGATTGTGTAGAAGCTATTGAGAAATGTTATCTGTGCTAGGTTTTCACAAGGAAACCACATGCACACCTAGCTTTTCTTTACCTCGTTATTGTCATTGACCCTTTAATCAAGTGGGGGGTTGACTTTATGATGTTTCACTTGGCTTCAGAAAGAGGTCATAAGTACATTATTGTGTCATAGAATACTTCACTAAGTGGGTGTTGACATGGGAAACATTCCCTTCAAAATACAAGGGTACTCCCCGATACACGGTACCAATTAGACTATGCATCGTTTCGGTTAGGAGATCCATTAGGATTCTATCCCAGAGATACAAATTCAAACTAACTACTTGCATAAATAAAATCTAATCTACCCTATCCTAGCTAGAAGAAACTATAGTAAATAATGAGCAGTTGGATATGCCACTAATCCCCGTAGATACTTCTTCCAGATAATTGTTAAGAAACAACATAGTTAGATAACACATGCATACAAAGACACATCTAGATTAGTCTGAGCTATGAAATCACATGCATAAACTACTCATCATCTCAAGATAATTACTAAGAGAGAAATGACCAAACTATAGGAAAATTTCAGTTCGCAAAAGAAAAGTTTATAAACAAAAAAAATATTCTTACAACACATACAAACAACACAACAACTCACTTGAAATACTTACCAACAAACTAGATATCAGGAACAATATTTCTCTCTACCAAAATCAGCCCCAATGGATTCTCAATATTACTTCATAAAATAGTTCCCTAATTTACAATCATTGAAGAGCCCTTTCAAAATGGGTCTCTTCATTTTTTTTTTACATGGAATAGAACCTGGGGAAACCCACCAAGAACTTCCCCTCATTTTGCGGATGGTACCCGAGGTAAACCAGATTTTTTAGAAATCCATTTTGCATGGAATTCAACATATAGTAGTACACTTGGATTCACAATTAGCGGTGATGCAATTTAAGGGTACATATCGAGTATGCAATCCTATGCTTCTATGGAGGTTTTTACATGTGTGACTTCTCGAGCATTCTTTTGAATTCATTACTTATATTCACATTCTAAGAAGTTTTAATTATCTTTTTAACTCATCGACTAATTGTGTGTTGGATTGGCATTGTCATATTAACTGAAAGCAAAGCATGCATGTACATAACATGATAAAAAAACACATCATTTTATAAAATATAAGTAAGGCCAAAAACTTTGTAAATATTTTATTAATGATATCATCAAGTACAAAATTTGTAGAGTGCTATATAAAATTAGGCATCCTATCCCCTGATGATATATATATATAAGGTACTTTCATACAAAAAATGGGGGCATATGATATTTAGGCCTTACGCCCTATCTAGGTATGGGTCTTTTTGTAGTAGACAATGGTGTTCACCACCCATTGAAAAAATTGTACCCACACCCATGGTACCCCTACCACTTGCCTTGGATGTGTTCCAGGAGTTCTTCTACTTGTTCCATCAAGACTTGGTGGGTTAACCCTCCAAGATTTGTTGGATAGTCTATAGAAACCTCTCGACTTATCCTCTAGGATGATCCTCACCTTTTCCCCTACACCAATTCATGGGATATCCTACAGGTCATGTTGGTCCTACATCTGCATCATCAAAAAACATTTAGTCACTATGCATAACAAAAAATAATTCACCTCTTGCATTTTTCCTTATAAATAAAAAAACATAAAAAAATGAATAAATTTAAAAAGATAAAAAGTTGTAACTTACCGATATTGCCCCACGTGGAATTTGGCAATAGTGCTAGCTCAGGGTCTTTCTATGGAGAACTAAGTCTCTTTGGAAGTCTATGATGACATATGGGTAGTCATAAATAGTGATCATCTAGTGAAACCACTAGTAAGAACATTCATCATTAAAAGTATTGGTGACACACCTGCGTCCAAGCATATGCATCAAATCTTCCCAACAAACCATCTTGGGATTGTGAATTCTGGGTGGAGAGAGTGAGATGCGAGGGTGCATCGATGAGACTCTCTCAAGGAATAAAGATCTTAAAATACTTTTGTACCCAAAGTTATTATGTTTACCCATCTTACAATCTGTCAATTGGGGTTTCATGTTTCTTAGAATCCCTATGCATCAGTCAATAACTATGGGTATTAGGAAATCTATTGCATAGTACATATGTGGGCATGAGTTCTGGTGTAATGATGTAGAGATAACCACTCTATCAATCGTAAGAAGGATGTTATTTAAGATCAGGTTTTTTGTATTGTTGATTGGGACTTGGGAGCCCATTTTCTAGGTTCTCATGGAAAACTATGTGTTGACATACTATTGTATAGTCATGGTGCTACCTCCACATCTGCCCTCTTTCAAGTTCATTGGCATTCCCCATCGGGAAAAATATCTAAGGAAGTATATGTCCTCAACCTAGAGCTTTAGTAGCTCATCATCCTAGACAATGCCATCTTGGTTAGGTTCCCAGTACCCTACAAGATTTTAGAGTAGTTGTTTCAGGGCACGCATGGTGGGAATTGTAAAAAAATTAAGCAATATGCAATCTTCGGGGACATTCTTCACTTCTAGATAATCTATGACAAGGTTATCACAGTCCTCATGCTCCCATTTCCTACAAACAATAGTCATCTACAAGTTTTAGGGAAAAAATTTCAAGTTAGAGGCAATTTTTTCCATTTTCTAGTGGTTGTATGCACTCTTTGTGAAGGTCATGCATGTACACACACACCTTTCCTTCACTAGAAGCGAATGTAGGGATATTCACATGCACCTTGTGTGAGGAAAGGCATGGATACACCTTCCCTTTACTTAGCGGGGTCCCCATAGACAAATTTTGAGAAGAAAATGAATTCAAATGGATGAAAATGAAAAGGAGGGAGAGAGGAGTTACTTGGAGTTGATGAAATTGAAAACCAACATCAAAATATCCCTCAATATTTACCTAAAGTTCAAGGGTGCTTTGGATCTAAAAACAAGGGTTTGGTAAAATTTTAAAATAACATGGTAAAAGTTCCATTTTCACGTATATGTTAGATTTTTAACCCACTTGATATAGTTTAGAATGCATCCTTTTCATTTTTATGAGTCAGTTTTGTTAGATCTAATGTCTAACATTGTCATTTAAGATTATTTTTTCATTTTTACAGGTGTGATGAAGTTCTTAGGGTTAATTAGTGGCATTTTTGCGTTAGATTGTTCCAATTTGATCCACATTGATAGGTAATGGAATACAAAATGGTATATAGGTTAGAATTTTCCACCTTTCATTATGCATTATCATTTTCCTATTCTAGTTTTACCTTAGGATCGACCCCACATAATTGCAACACTAAGTTTTCTTTATCATTTATAAGTTTTGTAACTTGCATGGTAGAGCCTACCAATCATGCACATCCTTGTTAGTGACTTGATTGAAATTTTGGCGCCCATGTTGGACACACCTACCACACTTAAAGGGGGGGTGAATGAGTGTGGGGCTCTTTTTCCCAAATCTTACCTCTTTATGTAAAACTCCTTATTTAACATTCAACATTTACTCATTAAACATTGTTGTCATTTATAACCAGTTAGATGTGAACATATATCAACGATATATCATCAACAAGTCATTACCATAAGGAACACAAAGAACACAAGATGTATGTACAATTTTTCTTTTTATTATGGACAACAATCCAGGGGTTTTCCAACAACAACTGAATAGAGTACAACTCTACAAGAGCACCAACTCTATAATGAAAAACTCAACTTACACCCTCATCACCAACTGAGATGAGGAAACAATCTTCGACAGATATCAATTTGTCAACAGGTACGCGACCTATCAGTAGTGCAACCAATGTGTGTACGTGCCCTGGCTCACTATAGCCCGCGTATGCACGCGACCAGTGTATACAACAACATGCATGTACCTTCTGAGCTGTTAGGGTTTTTCCTTCAAGATCAACTCAAATTATATGCAATCAATATATCATTCTCTTCTATCTCTAACTGTGCAATTTGACCACCAGCCAGTCACAGCATCTCCAAGTTCTCCAATAGCTTGCACATGCTCCACAATAAATGAATATGAATGTTATCTCAAACATGTATAAACAACTAGTATACCATAGCAATCATGTCACCACTGAATCCAAAGAGTACGGCTCACTCCATCAACCAAATCATCCAAACTAAACCATATCATAGAGGCCATACTAGGAATGCCCTAAGCATTCACAACACATCAAACAATAGTATCCATCAAGACAATAATGTAACCATACTAGTGTCTCAGTGATATATTTGAGCCCATAGAATGAAGATTTGGAACCTACCTCATCATCCAAGAGCTTGGCACCAACTCAAACACAAGTCTTCATCATTCCATCCACCGTACACGCCTTGTCCTCATACAGCCCGCGTGTGTATGCGCCTTGACCCATTACAACCCGCGTATACCTTAGAAACTAGGGTTTCTGAAGCTCCGAGACTTTTTTCGTCAAGATCTCCGACATTGCCGAAATTTTTATGCGTCCATGAGATCCTCCTCTCGCTTTCTTCCTCAGAATAGATCTTCAATCATGCTTAAGAAATCCACACCAAAGATGCTCTCACAAGAAGCTTTCCATCAATACTCCACAAGACAATCTCACAAGAAACTCTCCATTGATCCACAACAAAGGATATATAGAAAGAGTCCATAGCTATCTTATTTATACTTTCATCCTCTAGGTCACTTAACCCATTTCTAGGTTACTTAACCTATTTTCCTTATTTTAGGGTTAACCGCTTTCCATAAATAGAAAGTTCTCCAATACTATATCATTTAAATATTCCTTCTTGATTTTGTCACTTCTATTTATTATTTAAATAATCCACCTTGACTTTGTTACTTTTAATTTATCATTTAAATAATGATTTCTTCTTTTAGGTCACTTTGAATTCTTTGACCTTGTGGGCTTCAAGCCAACATATGGGGGTCCTCCAACTTCATAAATCCATAACTCTCAAACCGTGAGGATTTATGTGACATTCCACATACCACCGGAAATGGCATGACAAGAACTATCCATCTAGGATAGTTTCACCAAAATCTTCATTGATATTCATCTCATTATTTCACATACAAGCATGGGTCCTCCAACCGTTCTTCTAGGATAAATCAATCCACAAAGCGTCTTCCCATGAGGGATTTTACCATAAGGGGACCACTTTTGAGTTCATCCTTTTTTGCACCTTATCAATCATGATAAGACAATAATGAGTCATATTTTCATCAAACAAACTATGCATCATCAATGATCCATATTTATCAATTGGTTTCCACTTTGACATATATCATTCTCATCAATCATCAATCAATCAATTACTTGACATCAATCAATGAAATCAATCAATCAAACCATTTGCATCAATGGCACATGATCCAACAATCTCCCAAATAATCAAAGCATTAGCATCAATGACAACATGATCCAACAATCTCCCCCTTTTTCATTGATGGAAATACCAACATTGATGTCAACACCAATTACCAATTATTGATGTCAACATGTAGATAAGTCATGCTCTACATCAATATTCAATGTGACTATCTCTCCACATCAATCTCTCCCCATCAATAGACATCAATCAAATCAATGTGATTATCTCTCCCCCTTTGACATCAATGGCAAAGGGCCATTCTCCTCTTGGGGTTTCTCCCCCTATATAAGTGCCTTTGATATTCTTATGAATAATCTCTCCCCTTTGGAACAAGGGATATCACTCTGACATAATGCTAAAAATACATCGAACATACTCCCCCTGTGACCATCGCTCCTCCTGGAATTATGCCTCAGTGCTCTTTATTCAAATATAGGGATTTTTTCTAGGTATGCATATGATAAATATATCCTCCTAGAATCATGGGAAGAAGAATGACTCCCCCTAAGGGTATGTATCCCCCTATATTCTTTGCAAGATGAAAAATATGCTACCATATGACGATCCTTGGACCTGTTCATGCATCAAAATTGTTCCATACCATGCATCATGAAGCAAAATGTATGTCAATAATGAAATAAAGAATCATGAGTAAAATATCAACCAAGTACATCCTGTACAAAAATGTGTGCTCATCATGCACAACACCTATGTATATAAACCACGTACATCAACATCATGCAATGTACCAAAAGATATCATCCATGGAATGTATCAATCATATGCCTCTATTAATATGCCAACATGTGCATCTACCAATATTCCAACCATGTGCATCACCAATATGCCAACCATGTGCATCTACCAATATGCCAAACAAATACCATCTATGAGTGTACCATCATGCATTATCACTTGCATCAATAAAGTATATCAACCATGCATCAACAAGCTATGACTCCCCAATGATGTACGACATGACTATCAACTCAACTCACCAACTACATGTCTCAATATGTAGCCCAACCACATGCAAAATGCATGCACCATGATATCCATCATATGCTTTTAATAATACATCATAATATATATCAATGAAACTCAAATATGTACCAACCATGTACCCCAATAGATTAGCATCAATCCATACTCATGGGTTAGTGCCATGCACCCAAGATTTATTTTACATCGTCACCTTACATGATCTAACATAGAACCATGAAAACCTGCAACCAACAGTGTCAGAACTTGCAATAAACCATGTCAAAACCTGCATTGTAGAGTTATACCATCACATCAAACTGCAACCACTATGTATTGCCTTTTTCCCAAGGCTTTACCACATATACACGGTCTGCTGCACAACAGCTCGTGTATGTACGTGACCTATACAAGTTCAGCCTGCGTATGTATGCGACTGATACCATTGTCACCGACGTGTGCTTTAGTAGATGACTTACTTGATCTTCCCTTCAGTCTTTCATTCTATTTCGGCTGCTTTGTTTTCTTCACCCACTTTTGTAGAGGTTCCTGCTTCTCAGAACTTAAGCTCTGAGCATCCATCTTTTCAAATATGTCTCCCTTTCTTACTTCATTCCTTCTTCTAGCTATTCTATGTGAAGTCTTCATCATGGAATTTCTTCTTGTGTTCCATCACTCCTGGTATTTGTGGCCTAATCCACTACAGCTGTAGCATCTAATGGTGTTACAATGAACATCAATGTGTCCTACTTGATCACATCTCCAACACCTCATGGTGTTATAAAATCTTCCATTATATATCCTTTCATAAGATCTACATTCAAAATCTTTCTGACCATATCCATTGCATGAATAACAATGCCCATGAAAAATACTTTCATACCTTTGTTTTGGTGTCCCAAAAGTAGCTTCTTGATGTCTTTCTTACTTTGTTCTTTTGATATTTTCTTTGCCTTGTGTAGATGGTTGTTTTGCAAAATTGTCTTCCTTCTTTGATGGACTTACCTCATGCTTCTTTGAGGTGCTTGATTCAGTGTATGTAGCTTCTTCTTTGTATCCAATACCTGATTTATCAAGTGGTGATATTTGACTTTCCAAGATCTCATCCAAGATTCATGAGCTATTCAAGAATCTGTTTGACTTTTCTACCTTCTTTCTAAGGTCAACAATTTCATCTTATAACTTACAACATGACTCTTCCTTTTCATTTATTTGATTCTTGAATAGTTCTTCTATTATTTTGGCTTCTTCAATTTGGGTCTTGATAAGGACAATGATTTCAAAACTTTTGCTAATCTCATCATCTACATTCATATCTTCTTTTCCATTCTTTAGTCTTGTGATCTCTTCTTCCTTTTCTTATAATTTGGTATTATGGCTCTCTTCTTGTTCCTTGATCATTTCCTTTAGTTTCAATATGTGCCTTAGACTCCTCCTAAGAAAATTCTTAGTGTTATCTAAAAGATAGTTATAGTCTATATAATAATGATCACTTCTATATCTATATAAACCCTCTTCAATGTCATTTTGAAGTTTTAATAAATTTTCTTCTATTCTTTTCATGGGGTAATTACCATCAAACTTTACACAAACTATTTCTACATATTCTTCTTCACTTGTAGAGAAAAATTCAACATCATCATTGCAATCAAGGGTTTTTGAGGGTTCTTTACCTTCATTTGAAATATCTTCACTATCTTCCTTTTTTCCAATACCAACACATAATTGTTTTCCTTCATTTGAAATGTATTCAAGATCTTCCTTTGTGCTATCATCACTTGATTCTTTATCTCACTTGAAATGTTTTCAAAATCACATTTAGAAATAATGCATTCAAAAGTTTTTGGAGATTCTTTACCTTTAGTGATATTGATGGAGTGATATTCAATATCTTCTTTCTCCTTCTTGCTTTGATATGTTTCCTCTAGCTTTAGCCATAGATCCTTGGTGGAAGTGCATTGTCCCATGCTCTCTTTTATAGGGCTTGAGAGTCCACTAAGAATGGTCTTGAGAGCCAATGCATCATTCTTCTTTCCTTCCCTTTGAGTTGCAAACTTTGACTTGTTCTTTAATGAAACTGATCCACCAATGGCTGTCTTCCAAATAGCTGCTCCCATTGTCTTCAAATATAATCTCATCTCTATTCTCTAAGTAGAATAGTTTTCCTCATCAAGGATTGGAACTTCATCATCCATTTGTGTGTCTATGGATCTCCTTCAAGCTTGTTAAGGCTTGTAGTTAATGCCTTATTTGATACCAATTGTTGGACACACCTACCACACTTAGAGGGGGGTGAATGATTGTGGGGATATTTTTCCCAAAGATTCCCTCTTTACATAAAACTCCTTAGTTAACATTCAACATTTACTCATTAACCATTGTTGTCATTTATAACCATTTAGATGTGAACATATATTAGCAATATATCATCAACAAGTCATTACCATAAGGAACACAATGAACACAAGATGTATGTACAATTTTTCTTTTTATTATGGACAACAATCTGGGGGTTTTCCAACGACAACTGAATAGAGTACAACTCTACAAGAGCATCAACTCTATAATGCAAGACTCAACTTACACCCTCAGTACCAACTGAGATGAGGCAAGAATCCTCAACATATATCAATCTGTCAATAGGTACGCGACCTGTCAGTAGTGCAGCCAGTGTGTGTATGCACCCTGGCTCACTATAGCCCGCATATGCACGCGGCTAGTGTATACAACAACCTATGTATACCTTCTAATATGTTAGGTTTTGTACTTCAAGATCAACTTAGATTCTCTGCAATTAAGATATCATTCTCTTCTATCTCTTACTGTCCAATCTGACCACCATCCAGTCAAAACATCTCCAAGCTCTCCAATAGCTTTCTCATGCTCCATAATAAATTAATATGAATACTATCTCAAAAATGTATAAAAAAATAATATACCATAGTAATCATGTCACCACTGAATCCAAAGAATAATGCTCACTCCATCAACCAAATCATCCAAACTGAACCATATCATAGAGTCCATACTAGGAATGCCCTAAGCATTCACAACACATCAAACAATAGTATCCATCAAGACAATAATGTAACCATACCAGTGTCTCAGTGATATATCTGAGCCCATAGAATGCATAGCTGGAACCTGCCTCATCATCCAAGATCTTGGCACCAACTCAAACACAAGTCTTCATCATTCCATACACCATATGCACCTTGTCCTATCCATGTCTTCATCATTCCATCCGTCGTACAACCCGTGTGTGTATGCTCCCTAGCCCATTACAACTCGTGTATACCTCAGAAACTAGGGTTTCTGAAGCTCCGAGAATTTTGTCGTCAAGATCTACGACATTTTTGAAACTTTGATGCATCCATGAGATCCTCCTCTTGCTTTCTTCCTCAGAATATATCTTCAATCATGCTCAAGAAATCCACACCAAAGATTCTCTCACAAGAAGCTCTCCATCAATAATCCACAAGATAATCTCACAAGAAACTCTCCATTGATCCACAACAAAGGAAATATAGAAAGAGTCCATATCTATCTTATTTGTACTTTCATCCTCTAGGTCACTTAACCCATTTCTAGGTTACTTAACCTATTTTCCTTATTTTAGGGTTAATCACTTTCCATAAATAGAAATTTCTCCAATACTTTATCATTTAAATATTCCTTCTTGATTTTGTCACTTCTCTTTATTATTTAAATAATCCATCTTGACTTCGTTACTTTTACTTTATCATTTAAATAATTATTTCTTCTTTTAGTTCACTTTGACTTCTTTGACCTTGTGGGCTTCAAGCCAACATATGGGAATGTATAACTCTCAAACCATGAGGAGTTATGTGACATTCCACATACCACCGGAAATGGCATGACAAGCACTATCCATCTAGGATAGTTTCACCAAAAAAATCATTGATCGTCATCTCATTGTTTCACATACAAGCATGGGTCCTCCAACCGTTCTTCTAGGATAACTCAACCCGCAAAGCATCTTCCTGTGAGGGATTTCACCATAAAGGGACCACTTTGGAGTTCATCCATTTGTGCACCTTATCAATCATGATAAGACAATAATGAGTCATTTTTTCATCAAACAAACTATGCATCATCAATGATCCATCTTTATCAATTGGTTTCCACTTTGACAAATATCATTCTCATCAAGGACTATGCATCATATCAGTGATCCATCTTTATCAGTTGGTTTCCACTTTGACATATATCATTCTCATCAATCATCAATCAATCAATTACTTGAAATCAATCAATTACTTGAAATCAATCAATGAAATCAATGAATCAAACCATTTGCATCAATGACACATGATCCAACAACCCATGCTAAAGTTTTCCATAGGCTTAAGAGCCCAGATCCTACTGAATGTGTTGTAAATGTTTTTCCTAGGTGTGAATGAATTTGAGGATTCCATTCAAATATACGACCATAAAAGAGTTTTTGAATGACCACATGGTATCATCCATCATTCTCATGAATGTCGTTGGAGCATGACCAACCACTCAATAATTCCTTCTTTATATTTGAAGGTTGTCTTACATACATCGGTTTGTTCTATTGGAACCTAGTGGTAGTCTGACTTCAAATCAATCTTGATAAAGAACTTGGAATGATTGACTTGTTTGATAATATCATCAATCCAGGGTATCGTGTATTATTCTTGAAAATGATTTTGTTCATGGATCTGTAATCAATATAGAGTTGCCATGTTTCATCCTTCATTTGTACCAACATAATTGATATTCCACAAGGTGATAAGCTCGATCGAATGTGGCCCTTTTGGATGAGCTCATAAATTTGACGCTTTATTTATCAGTCTCTAGAAGGGATCATTTTCATATGGGACAATTGGGAAAGGGAGACCTAGGTATAAAGGCAATGGGATGTTTGAAATGATAGTGTATAAGCACCCCTCTAGGTGAGGTGAAGATGTCTCTATATTTTTTTACCACCTTTTAAAACCGATTTTTCTATGTAGAGAGACCTTGCATTGAAGATGTGGTGGTCATAGTGATATTTCCCTCACCTTTTGACTGAACCATGAAGAGGAAAAAATTTGCAGTATGAGATATTACCTTTCAACACTGTTTTTCTAAGATTAATGAAATTACTGTTAATGTTTATGCCATTATCATAGTTCTTTGCATTTCATTAGATAAGAGCATAATAAGAACAAGATCACTGAGAAATACACATTCACAAGAGACACATCATTTATTCTGGGAAACCCTCTAGGGGAAGAAAACCCAGCAAAAACTTCCTTATCATAAATGGCTTATACAATGTTCAAGAGATAACTCACACCAATACAGAAAGTCCTCCCCAAGAGATGCACCACTCTTCTTCTCCTCTCTCCAACTTCTAATTGCAGCTTTCCTCATAAGAGAATGATCAAGTGAAGTGTGTCTTAGAAGTGATGCACTAGTCTCTTATTTATATCAATCTGGCACATGTGAAGAGTCACCATCTGGTAGGATCAACCTCCCACTCTAGGTGGGTAAACCCACCTTTAATTAATTCTAGGCCTTCCATTATAACTGTTTGGGCCGACTTCTTATTCAGCACTTTGTAATTGTCCGATGACCAATCTGAAAAGGGGGATTTGGTCCTCATTCAATTATCGACATGATTAATCCACAATGGGGATTAATCTAATAAAAATAATAATAATAATGACATGACTAATCCACAATGGGGATTTAATCCAATAATAATAATGACATGATTAATCCACAATGGGAATTTAATCCAATAACAAAATGATAATAAGAATGCTCTTCGCAGTTACGTTATTTCAACACTCCCCCTTAACAAGAAGGGTATTCTTCATCATCATCAGGCGAGAGAGGTCTGCATCATTAGTGGCATCTGGAGGACAGTATCGTCAATATCATCTTGAACCATTGTCTAGCACATTTACGAGTCATCGAAGTTTTCTTCATCAGCAGCATCATCATTCTCGAAAGAATGCTATCATCATCTGCATCAAATATGTATCAGTAAAAATGATACCTCATTACAGCACTAAGCTATCACATCACAGTACTACACTATCTCAATATCACAACGGTTAAGTTGGTAGCTCAGTGTCAGTCACATCTTGCTTTACGTCTAACAACTAGGTTAGAAGCAAGTAATATCATCATCTTGCTTTACGTCTAACAAGTAGGTCAGAAGCGAGGAATCACAGCGTCATGCTTTACATCTAACAACTAGGTCAGAAGCATGACTCATCTTGCTTTACGTCTAACAACGAGGTCAGAAGAAAGGAACACATCAACATCTCCCTTTACGTCTAACAACGAGGTCAGAAGCGAGGAATCACAGTGTCATGCTTTACGTCTAACAACTAGGTCAGAAGCATGACTCATCTTGCTTTATGTCTATCAACTAGGTCAGAAGCAAGGAATCAGCGGCGTTATGTTTTACGTCTAACAACTAGGTCAGAAGAATAACTCATCTTGCTTTACGTCTAACAATGAGGTCAGAAGCAAGGATCACACAGCATCATGCTTTACATCTAACAACGAGGTCAGAATCATGACTCATCTTGCTTTACGTCTAACAACTAGGTCAGAAGCAAGGATCACACGGCGTCATGCTTTACGTCTAACAGCGAGGTCAGAAGCATGACTCATCTTTCTTTATGTCTAACAGCGAGGTCAGAAGCAAGGAATACATCTACTCCCCCTTTCAAGGAAGGTCCTTTCGGACAATACCAAGCTTATCTCGAAAGTGTTCAAACTTTACATGAGATAGAGGCTTAGTCATCACATCAGCAACTTGTTCATCCGTGCTAATGTATTGGAGCTTCAAGGCTCCTCTCTGTACCATGTCGTGGATGAAATGATAGTGGATCTCTATGTGCTTTGACCTATTGTGGAACACAGGATTCTCTGTCATTTTAATACAGCTTTGATTGTCACATAGAATC
>ML800173.1:45199-68968 GCA_009831015.1 Picea engelmannii
ACACATTCACAAGAGACACAACATTTATCCTGGGAAACCCTCTAGGGGAAGAAAACCCAGCAAAAACTTCCTTATCATAAATGGCTTATACAATGTTCAAGAGATAACTCAAACCAATACAGAAATTCCTCCCCAAGAGATGATTCACTATTCTTCTCCTCTCTCCAACTTCTAATTGCAGCTTGCCTCATAAGAGAATGAGCAAGTGAAGTGTGTCTTAGAAGTGAGGCGCTAGTCTCTTATTTATATCAATCTGGCACATGTGAAGAGTCACCATATGGTAGGGCCGACCTCTCACTCTGGGTGGGTAAACCCACCTTTAATTAATTATGTGCCTTCCATTATAACTGTTGGGGCCGACTTCTTATTCAACACTTTGTAATTGTTCGATGACCAATCCGCAAAAGGGGATTTGGTCCTTATTCAATTACCGACATGATTAATCCACAATGGGGATTAATCTAATAACAATAATAATAATAATAATGACATGATTAATCCACAATGGGGATTTAATCCAATAATAATAATGACATGATTAATCCACAATTGGAATTTAATCCAATAACAAAATGATAATAAGAATGCTCTTCGCAGTTACATTATTTCAACAATTACAGTGGTCGAATCTACCTTTGGTACCTTCTAGGACTTACTTGCCAAGGTAACAAAGTCACCATACACTACTAGGATTTGTAAAGAGCATGATGTTTCCACATATAAGTTCATACTAAAAGTACATCATGAACTTCAAGTGGGGAAGCATTAGATAGTACCTCATCTTTGAAGGGCTTGATGCTATAGGATTGTTATAACCCTAAATTTCTCCACATATGCATGCCTAGCATTTGTCCCTCTTACTTATAGTTTTTGCCAAGCCATCACTGAGTTGCTCTTATAAAAAACCAAATTTTTGAAGATGTACGTGGCCTGCTCCAGTACTTCCAGCGTACATATTCTTGTTGTACCACTACTACCTACGTACGCATGCATGATGCACCACAATAGCCCATGTATACTTGCAAAATTTGCAAAAATTAGAAAGTTGCAAGGAATTCGTTGAGATTACAGGCTATTGGGTAGTTTCCCAACTAATCCACCGCCTATAGCCCGTCACCCAACTGAATAACCATCCTTTTTTCATACAAAAGGAGGTGTTGGGGTCTCATTCCACATATATACATAAGAACAATTAAACTCTTCCTGTTTCACATCCCCTCCTTGCCCCAAGCATTTGTAGCCTTGTTGTGAGAATTGCCTCAGAATTCCTCATTTTTCCCTTTTTCCTCCACAAGAACCCATTCCATTTCCCAAGAAGAAGGTTGAGAGGAGAAAGATACACAGAGTTGCACTTGGACCTTGGTGAAGATGAGCCCAGACTAGGTTCGAGGAGAAGTAGCCGACTTTGGTTGTAAGTGATCATTGTATTATCAATAAAAGAATTACTTTTCCTGTCCCAAAACATGATGTGTCGAGTGTTTACATTTGTTTTATGTTTTTATTCTAACATCTAACCCTTATTTATAAATCAAATGTATGCTTGTAGCTTTCTATTTTTTTGTCCTTGAATGCAGGCCATCCTTGGGAGGAGGTCTGCAGTCATCAAAGTTATCAAGCACGAGAGGATCGTCACTGGACACGGAGTAAAGGTACAGTTACATGATCCTTCTCATTTTACTTTTCTTGCATAAGTCTGGGATATGTTTGGGGTAGTTTGAGAAGTAGGATAATTTTAAACGGTTACTGATATGCATACATTGTAAACCCTGGTGTATCCATAGGGGGGGGTTTCCCACTAGCAAGGATAGGTGACAGTACTGGCTGAAGCAGAGGTCTCATCCGTGGCTCAACCAACTGATGGTGTATGGTTGGGAGTGTGGCATTGTCGACAACTTCAATATTTTTATAACCTTAGTTGAGATCAAGTTCTTCTAGATTATGTTGTCAAAAATGAAATGTAGTGGGGTCCCTTTCACTCACATCTGAGAATGGAAGAGGTGTTCCCCTTTCTCTTTGCAATTGCGATGATAGCACTGGGTTCCTCATCAATAATCTGATTTCCTTTATCCTATTTTGAATCAGATTCTGAGTCAAGTTCTAACTCTTTTTCTTTAAGGTTGGCCAATAAAGACTTTTTCAAGCAACATTCAATAGTGTTGTGCCAGGGGCTCTTGTGGAATTCACACAATTTTCCAGTGTCCTTCTTCGACTTATCATTACCCTTATTTTTCCATAGATTGGACTAGTTGTCTCATGGTTGGATCTCCCTTCTTTGTCCCTTGTTTCGTGAGTCAAGTCCACCTTTACCATACTTCTTTTGTAGCATATTTGTAGACAAAAACTCTGTCTTATTCCACTGCTTAAATTTATGCTCGATTTTGACAACATATCGATAAGTGGTTCCCAATGAAGATATTTCCAAGAAATCAATATTAACTTGGATGTACTTGTGTAGGCCACTATGATATTTCAAAACCAAGCACCGCTCAAAGTATTTGATACCTAGATTTGAGCACAAGGTATGGAATATGTTGGTGTACTCCGGTACCATCTAGTCTCTCTCTTGGCATAGAGTCGTCCATCTCATGTATTGATCATCATAGTTTCCAACATAGTAGAATTACACTTTGAGGGAATCAACAGAGGCTACCCAAGTGGGTCATTTTCTAGATTTTATAGATTCATATTTGTTATGTCTCTTCTAGTAACCTTCCCACCAATATTTGACATGGGGAAGGGCTTTAAGGAGCACAAAGGTAATATTTTCATTGTAATTTTTTTTTTAACAAAGAAATAACCCTCTAAAATATTTAACCATTTCTCCAAAGCATCTGCATCAATTTGGCCTTCAAATAAATGGATATCAAACTTAATTTGTACCTTGAAGGATGTTTCACCTTAGAATTTTCTTCTTGTTGAAGATGCATCGCATGTCATCAAAAATCATCAAAGGATCTGGGAAAGATTGTCCATCATCTTGTTCCTCTTTTGTGCGAGTGATTCCTCGAGCAACATCTTGATAAGAATTCTTGCTTCGTCATATCTGTTAGAAAAAAAGGATCGCGGAGCAATAAAATAAAACAAATGCGGAAATAAAACAAAAAAGATACATAATACAAAAGAGACATAGATATATGTGGTTCACCTAGTGTGGGCTATGTCCACCAGATAAATTTCCAGGTCCTTCCTTTATTATTATCCAACAAATGAAGGGATACAACCTACAACACACCCATTGTAACTTCCTCTTCTTTCTCTCACATTCTACTTTCTCATAATACAATTAACTCGCTCACACAGTCACAATACAATTCCCTCATACATAAAAAAGGGTTTCCTTCTAGGGAAAAAATCCCTAACAAAATTTTCATCGTCAGATCTGCGACCTTATAATGAACGATCCAGATTGACTATGGAATTACAATATTTTACAAGGCAATTTTTTCCAAAATTTNCCTGGTGAGAGAATTTGGGTGGGGGAAATCCCCGCCACACCCCCTCGTTAGGTAATGGGGTCCAAACATGGCTGAAACAAGACATATGAATCAAGAAGATATTCAGGCTCCGCAACTAGCAATATCTCCTTTCCATCATCATGGGAGACCGCTTGGGTTGGAAAGAGTGGTCATCTTCTAGTGAAACTAGCTCAAGGCCCAACTCTCTATACCTTGACCTTGTCAGGGACATGCATAGAGAAATAACAAAGAGTAGACTACTCTGATACCACTGATCCATATTGTATAGAGAATGAAATGAAACACAATAGAAATTTAACAAAGAGCATAGTAATATAGTGAAAACTCAACTTCTATTAATGAATAAAATAGTGAAATATTGTAGAACACAAACTAGCTAGAGTGGTGGCATCTTATCTTACAAGAGAGAGAGATGGTGGCTACGATGATTCACAAACGGATAATAAAATAGGCCAAAAGGATGACCTTTTAACATAAATCAAGAACATTAAAGGTCCAAGTACCTAAACCTAGGAGGTGAAATTTAAAAAGGTGTTATGAAATGCCAAAACATAATTTTGGGCATTAGTTTCTACATGAACTTTTTGGGAACGTAACTTTCACATACAATATCCATTTGGTGAGAATAGTAGCTCATTGGAAGTATCTAATTGAGGACAACAATAAAACAATCTGACCTAGCTTTGTTGAAGGTAAATCTAGGAAAATCTAGGCCCACATTGCTTGTCTAAAAATCTTGTTAAGGGCCTCAAAATGGACCCAGAAGTTTAGGACCCAGAAAATCATAACACTACCCAAATGGTGAACCATGTTGAGTTAGTGGAAAATATGGGTGGCCACTGATATCCACTTGGATCATAGGGACCTATCCTCTTCATATTTTCAAGAGAGAGCATCTACTACCACATTCTCTTTACCCTCATTATACATTATCTCATAATCATATCCCAACATTTTGGTGACCCATTTATGTTTCTAAGGGGAGGAAATCCTTTTCTCCAAGAATTATTTTGGAATGTGATGATCAATTTTAGTCTGGAAACATTGTCCAAGTAGATAGGGACACTATATATCCACATCATGCAAGATAGCCATACTTTCTTTTTCATAAGTGGATTTTTCCAAGTGCCTTTCATAGAGTTGTTTTTTGGTAAAGGTAAATGGTCTTCCCTCTTGCATGAGTACTAATCTGATTCCTTTAACAAAGGAATCACATTCCAGAAAAAATTTCTTAGTGAAGTCTAGAAGAGTGATTATTCTTCAAATCATGGAAGCCCTGGTCGATGACTTCATTCCAATTGAAAGCATTTTTTTAAAGCAAGGCATGAGAGGAGTTGCAATCTTACCATATTTATTGACGAAATTTTTGTAATATGTAGTGATACCAAGAAAACCCGATAAAATTTTAAGATTTTTTGGATGTGGCCAATCCTTCATTGCTTCGATTTTCTTTGAGTCCACACGTACACCATCATTACTAGAAATATGACCCAAATATTCCACTTCAGAGACACCTAAGGCACATTTGGACCTCTTAATAAATAGTTGATGATTAACAAGTATTTTTAAGACCTAATCCACATGAGTAACACGAGCCTACCATTTTTTACTGTAGATCAAGATGTCATAAAAAAGACAAGCACAAAATGACAGAGAAAGGGTTGAAAGATGTTGTTCATGAGACTTTGGAAGGTGGAAGGTGCATTGCAAAGGCCAAAGGTAATCACTAAGAAAGTGTAATGGCCTTAATGAGCATGGAAATAGTTTTTCGAAACATATTCCTCCTTGATGCAAATTTGGTGATAATTGGAACAAAGATCAAGTTTAGTGAAGAATTGAGTACCTTTGAGATCATAGAAGAGGTAGTCAATGATGGGAATGGGAAATTTATCCTTGACTATTATTTCATTGAGAGATCAAAAGTTAGAAAACATGCACCAAGAGTCTTATTTTTTTAGGACTATGACAACTCGTGATGAATAAGGACTAGTACTAGTGAAGATGACACTGGTAGCTAGCAACTCTTGAACTATATTTTATTTTTCATTTTTGGGGGAAAAATGGGTGGTGATAAGAGCATACATTGGGTGGGAGGCTACTTGGTACAAGTGGAATAGAATGATTATGCACACATGGGGAGGGTTGGAGGCCTTGGGGTATTTCAAAGAATGAATGGTGTTTGGCTAAGATTAACTACATGTCAAAATGGATGGGTTGAGAAGGTGTCTCAAAGGATTCAACATCATGGAATTTGGAGAAAATTCTTGAATGCCCTTTTTTATAAACAAAATCCATACAATGTGAGCTAATGATCTTTGGAGAATTGACTGTGATTCCTTGAAAAGTGTAGTGGTGCCCCTCCTATTAGAAGCTCATGAATACCTCACAAAAATCCACGGTGACTGGACCTAATATCTGTAACCATTCAACACCCAAAATAATGTCACAAGCACCCATTTCAGTAGAAAACATTTAGGTTTTCAAGGAATAATCACCTATTTGAAGCTCCAAATTTTCAAGACCCCCACATTTCATGGAACCTCCATTAGCAATCATGATCTTGAAGTTTTTCACAACATGGATATAAAAATGTGATTCTTGGGATACCCATTAGTGAATGCAGTTATGGGTGCTACCATTGTCAATTAAGATAATTTCTTTGCAATGTTTGATATACCCAATCAATTTGAGGGTTTTGGGAGCTAAAATACTAGTCAAGGCATGTAGGGAGATCTGGTTTTCCACATCCTACTAAGTAGAGTGAAGAATGTCTTCAATGAGAAGAGGTAGAGGCTTTTGAGGTATAACTTTAACTTCATCATTTGAAATGTCCTTTGAAATGGCCATAAAGAGTTTTTTCTCCTTACAATTATGCCTAGGAAAATATTTCTCATTACAATTGTAGTAGAGACCTCTAAGTTGGCACTCCACAATTTTAGCACAAGTTAACCTGTGGAATTTGAGGTGTGGAGAGGAAGGAGAGGGATTGGTGGGATGGGGGCAAGGAATAAAGGATGGTTTTTTGATTTGGGCATTCACCACCTTTTGAGATTCCTTGGCTCTTTAAGAGGCTTCCAATTGAGTAGTAGAACTATCCATTAAGACTTTGACATATATATCTTCCTTTAGACCAATAATAAAACATTCCTTGAAGAAGTATTTGACATGCCTTTGGTGTGAATGGAAAGTTGCTCAAAAGTGAAGACAAACTCTTCTACTGTACTATATTATTTAATCTTGGTCAAGTGTCCCAAATAATGAGTGTCTATTTCAAAGAGTTCATAGAGGTCTAAGACAAATTGTGTCCAAACAATATAACCCCGGTGGGATTTCTTATGCCATTGCCACCATTTCCAACGTTCAAGATATAAATATAAGACACCCACCTGAAGTTTCATTAAGTCATCGATGATGCCATGTAGTGAAAAATAATTTTCCATATGAGTGACCCATCCTATGGGGTCAGAGCCATTGAATTTGTTGAGATCCACTTTATGGATTTGATGCCACATCTGATTCATAGGGTCACGAACAAATGGGTGAGAGTGAGGCCCCATGGGATTGGATCATTTATCTCCTTCTGGTTGGCATGATTGATCCTGGTACTAATAAATTTTTAATTGAGTATACATTTTCATGAGTTGGAATAAATGGCCTGGGTTTGAGTCCAGTTTGGTGAGATTTACATTAACATAAGAAAAGTTTTTCTAGGAAGAGGAGTGGGTGCAATTTATTTTATGTTGCAACTTGTCACATAGAGTTTCCAAGGAGGAGACTCATTTGTTGAGCTAGTTTTTTCTAGTAGCCATACAGATGGGTTTCCAGAAGAAAAGAAGTTACTAGAGAGTGGTACCAAGGAAATCAATATTGATTTCAAGATCTATTGAGATAGTTTCCTGGTAATGGGGCGAGTGGGTCCACCAAAAAGGCTTACTAGAGAGTGGTACCATAATGATCGATGTGACACAAGGATTTTGTTGATATAGATCCAAAATAAGGGTGTGGTTAGGACCCAAACATTTTTTAACTACTGAAGAGTTATATTCCTGCCTGATATATATTGCACTGACATAATGGTCAAATTATTAATACTTTAATTTATGTAGGAATTTCATGGACTAGTAGCAGGAATCAGGGTTTTCAGAGACTGAATACTCAAATTCTCAATACATCCTTTTATGTAGGAATTTCATGGACTAACAACAAGGAGTAGGGTTTTGAGGGTCCTATTGAAAATTAGGTTTGCATCCTTGCTCTTTCCCTCCATTAGCCTATACATCCTCTTAAGCCTTATTTTTGTTCAGTTTCTTCTCCTTGGTTAATGAGTCAACTAGAGTTGTTTTTACCCTTCTATTATTTTTGCACCATTTTCTTGCTTTCTTGAAATGTTATTGCGCATTTTGATTTAGTTTAATAACATGTGTCATATTAGAATATTTTACTGAGATTATAGCAGGTTTACAAGCCCTTTTTAGTGCATAAAAAAACTGATTTCAAGAACATGCTTGTTCTTGCAAACAATGTAAAAGCGTGCAGTTTTAAATACTTAAACATTCAGAAAATATTTCAAATATTTGAAAGTGTTGTGTTGGCGCCTACATGTGTATGCATGCTCATGTGTACTCCAGTGCATGAAAGGTCATATATGAAATAATCATTATACAATTCGTGTTGAAATCATGCGAACTTCACCGTCAATTATCATCATCACAGAGTTTACGGGGAATTATAGTTATAGGTGTAATTTCATCAAAGTAAAGGTCATGATTAGCTCGTTGCTTGCAGTTTTAGCAAATTTAGGTTCATGATAAGATCATTTCTCAGGTAATCAACACAACATGGTATCTCCCTGAGACCGATGACAACTGAACAGAACAGAGCCACAAGGGCTCGAGTTGTTCGAAGCTATCCCAGAAATCAGAGACATGTTTGTCATGGCAGAGTGGTATGACTTCATTTGCTCATTTGAGGGATACCACACAGGTGTGGCCCTAAAATTTTCACAGAAATTCAACATGTTTCAAACCTAGCTCGGGGACCCCTGTATTCATGTTACAAAACATTTTATTGGGGTAGCATGTGCTCTCCCGGTCTGCGGGGAAAGGTTTTTTAAGAATGGAAAGTTAAACTCTGAACTCTGTAACAACTGTTTGGTGACAGAGCACCAAAACCCCGACTGGAGCCAAGGGATCCTTGTCGTGTGGATAAAGGAAGAATGGAAAGGTCCTCTCACAGTAGTCCAGAGATACATCACAGGTGAGGGTTGATTTATGATTATACATTGTTACCACCTTCGTTTTCTCATGCACCTAAGCGGGGATAAAGAATTAAATTTTCCCTTTTATTTTCTCAGGAGTCTAACAAAAAATGGCCAGAAGGTTTCAAAGCCACCTCGAGTCTACCCACAAAATCTTGTATTATTAGGGTTTGATCAAAATCCTAGTTCTCTTCGCGCTATATGAAATTGAAATTTCTTGGGACTAGTTTATGAAATATTTGGGTTTACAAGAACAAGAACAATAGCCTGATACACAGACTGAGGGTAAAAGAGATGAAGATGATACAAAAGATAGGGTTTCCCCTGAAGCTCGTAGCTCATCGAAGGTATCACATCAACCAACAAACAAGAAAAGGGCTCCCAAAACCAAAGGTACCCCATCAAGTACAAACAAGTCAAAAACCCCAATGAAAGAGGAAACCCCTTGAATGCAATTGAGATCCTCCACCTCAAAAAAAGGGAAAATGCAGGTAACAAGGTTTCTAGTGTGCAACAATAAGCACATGGCTCCCCACATGTCCCATTATCACCAAACCATTCCGAAGATGCACATGTAACTCCCACCATGCAGCAAGGTGAAGTGCCCAAAACAAAGATGAGAGGGCAAATGAAATCTAAGAAACATAGTCCTGAAATCGTTAAGGCACAATTTATTCCCATGTAAACCTTATGTTAAGCCCTAAATCGTGGCACATTACTCCTTAATTGGGGCATAGTACATTGGTATTTTTATTTTATTTATGTCGTCTTGGTTCCATTAGTTGTAATTGTACCTCCTAGTTTCTTATATATACCAAGGAGACCTTTTCATTTGGAATCATCTTGTATTTGTAAATTTATGTAGGGTATAAGGAGGTTTCCCCCTCGAAGATGATTATTATCTTAAATTCTCTCTTTTTCAAGGCATTGAGTACTTATTATGAGGTTTTTTTATGCTATTTTGATATTTGGTTCTTAACATTTGGTATAAGAGCTCGAGGTCTTGGGGTTTCACTACTGGATCCGAGACACCTTTGAGTTTTCGCTATAACGTTTTTTATACGATGTTTCAGAAGGAACACCTTGGAGGATATTTAGTAGACGGATAAAGGTACTTGGGGTTCAAATTTAATCTCATGATGCCTTATACGTTTAGATATATAGCCTATGTATGATAGGGTTCTGGAATCATCCTGAATTTAGTCATCGCACAAGTTTCTCTATAAAATCATTTTTGTGACGTTTTAGTCCCTAAAACTTGGAGGATATTTATATAAATTATCAAGGTAGTTGTGATAAAAATTTCAACTTCTGGGTCATCTTACTGATGTAGATACGCCATGTGTAAGATAGGGTAGCAGACTAGTCATATTAACTAGTCTCAAATAGGTGTTCTAGGTAAAACAATAATATATTCTTCAGTGAGTATCCAAATTAAGTGAGACTAGTTGAATTGGATAGTGTACATTCTGTAGTATTTCTAGTGCAAGTTTCATAATCAACTATCAAATATCGTGCTCTTGGAATGCTTTACAAGTACACTCTCCTGGAAGGGCCAAAAATCAGCAAGGTGTGTGGAAGTTACCATAACTTTCACTTGGTGCATCCAATTTTGATCAGAACCATGGAATTGTAGATAAGACGTATCAAAGAACTACAAAACAAAATTTTCAGACCTAGAAGGGCCAAAATTTTGGAGATACAACATAAGAAAGATCGTCTAGAAGAACCACCTCAAAATCAAGGTTTAAAGTGATACTTGGCCAACATGCCAACAAAAAAGGGAACTTCTACACCAAATAAGCCTTCAGATAATCCTACTTTGACTCTTGATGAAGGTGAAGAAATGTACAGGGACATAAATGATTTACAAAAGAAGACAATAAAAAAATATGAACTACAAGGGATGATGGATTCATCTGAAGCTACGTTGGAGGAAATAATGGATACTAAGATGGATGGTTTAAAAAGGGAGATCATGGAAGGATTGAAAAATTTCCTAATAGAGAGGCCACCTGAAAGTGAAAATGTATCCCATGAAATTCATGATGAGGACACAAGGAAGATGAATCAAGACTGGAGAAACTCCAACTTTGGGTTGAATACCACCCACTTTCCTAAGATCGATATGAGGAAGTTTGATGACAAGGATCCAATCACATGGATACTTCAGATGGAGCAATTCTTTGATCTACATGATGTTCCGCACACACAAAAGGTATGAATTGCTTCTTTATATTTAGAACCCAATCAATTTGTGTGGTATCGATGGATTTGTTCTCGCAAATCACTTGTCACTTGGACAATTATCACGGAAGAAATGATAGCACACTATGAGGATACAAGGAGAAATACCTTCTTTAGCCAATTGATAAATCTCAAGAAAAAGGGTTCAATTGCGGAGCACATTGAGAACTTCCAAAGATTGAATATAAAGGTAACATATATTCTAGATGAGCACTTGATTGATGTATTCATAGGAACTTTAAAGGATAACATTCAACATGAGGTTAGCCTTTGGGAACCCAAATAATTGGAGAATGTGTTCAGGGTGGCGAGAAGTGTTGAAAGTAAAAATATGGATATGTCTACTAGAAGGACCACTTCTAACATCTATCGAGAGAATAATGTTCCTTATTCTAAAACATTTCAACCTACAAGGTTGACACCTCAAAAATTGGAGGAAACAAAAGCAAAAGGTTTATGCTTTAATTGTGATAGCAAGTACAGTAAGGGACATAAGTGTGGTGAGAAGAAATTATTCTACATATAGTGTGAAGAGGAAGAAGAACAAGAACAATAACAAGAACCATCTCAAGATGAAAACGTAGAAGGGATTTCTTCTGAAGAGTTGACTCCCACGATATCATGTAATTCATTGGCTGGAATTAGCACTCCTCAAACCCTCAAGATCGAAGGATATATCAAAAAGAAAAAGGTAATAGTCCTAATTGATTCTGGTAGTACTCATAATTTCATTCACTATAAATTAGACAAAGCTCTCAATTGATTTATATATCCAGCGCCAGAGTTTAAATCAATGATTACAAATGGAGGAACTAACAATTTCTCATGAAAAGGCCATAAGATCAATCTTACTATGGGGGAATATGTAATGAATAGTCCAATGATTTCTATACCCATGGGTGATGTTGATGGCGTACTAGGAGTCCAATGGTTACAATCATTGGGAACAATGGCTTTTAATTTTCAAGAAATTTTCATGAAATTTTCATTGGAAGGATAGGAAATTGAGTTAAGGGGTATCACAGGGGAACCTAGTAAGGTGATAAGCTCTAATGGCATGAAAAATTAATGAAATCTTCTAAAGTATTTGAAGATATTCCCAGAGGTCTTCCACCCACTCAAAATCATGATCATGCTATTCACCTAATTCCCGGTAGTGTTCCTCCTAACATTAGGCCTTACATATACCCTTATGCCCATAAGAGTGAAATTGAGCGTATGGTTGAAGAAAGGTTAGAGGCTCACATTATTAGACCTAGCCAAAGTTCTTACTCTATACGCATGGTAATGGTACTAAGGAAAGAGGGATCATGGCGTATGTGTCCAGATTATAGAGATCTCAACAAGATCACTATTAAATATAAGTTTCCCATTCTCATCATTAATGAATTGTTAGATGAACTACATGGAGAAATCTACTTCACAAAGTTGGATCTTCATTTAGGGTATCATCAGATTAGAATGAAGGAAGAAGATATCCAAAAAACATCATTCCAAACTCATGAAGGCCATTATGAATTTTTTGTCATGCCTTTTGGCCTTACGAATGCACCCTCCACATTCCAAGGGTTGATGAATTCCATTTTCAAGACCTTCCTTCGAAAATTTGTGTGAGTATTTTTTGATGATATACTAATCTATAACAAGTCTTGGGAGGATCATGTTCGACAAGTTGACAAGGTGCTACAACTACTAAAGGAGCAACAACTATATTCCAAACCATCCAAATGTTAATTTGGGGTGAAGGAGGTAGAGTATTTGGGTAATATTGTATCTCATGAAGGTGTCGACTTAGACCCTAACAAAATTAAGGCCATGATGGATTGGACAATTCCAAAAACATTGAATAATATTAGAGGATTTTTAGGTTTGATAGGTTACTACCGCAAGTTTGTTCGAAACTATGGAAGAATAGCAACACCTTTAATCACATTTAACTAATAAGGATTCATTTTCATGGGTTCCAGAGGAAACTCAAGATTTTGAACAACTTAAAGAGGTGATGTGAAAAGCTCCTATCTTGACCACACCAGACTTCACAAAAACCTTTATTGTGGAATGTGATGCCTCGAGAAATGGCATTGGTGTTGTTCTAATGCAAGAAGGAAGGCCCCTTTCTTTTGAAAGTCGGCCACTCAAGGGAAATGACTTACACAAACCCATTTATGAGAAGTAAATGATGGAAATACTACATGCATTGAAGAAATGGTGCCCTTACCTAATAGGTAGGCAATTCAAGGTCAAAACAAATCATCATAGTCTTAAATACTTCTTGGAACAAAGACTATCTTTAGAAGAACAACAAAAACGAGTGACCAAGATGTTGGGTTACGATTTTGAAATCATCTACAAAAAAGGGAAGCAAAATGTTGTGGCAAATGCACTCTCAAGAAAGGATGAAGATGTTGAGGCCATTCTCTGTGCTATCTCGATCATCCAACCCAATTGGATAATAGAAGCAAGGGATGAATGGAAGAATGATGAAAACATGTGGACTCTCATTCAGAGGTTGCAACAGGATTCCAATGCATCAGATACATTTACATGGAGAAATGATTCACTATGGTACAATGATTTCTTATATTTATGTAATAACTCCCAACTCAAACAAAATGTACTCTTGGAATTGCACACCTCTTTGGTAGGATGTCACTCGGGATTTTTGAAAACCTACCATAGGGTCAAGAAGGATTTTTTTGGGATGGCCTTAAAACTGATGTTCAAAGGTTTGTGGCAGAATGTTTCGTTTGGAAACAAAATAAGGTGGAAACAATTAAGACCTCAGGTATTTTACAACCATTAGCCATCCTAAGTCAACACTGGGAGGAGATTTCCATGGATTGCATCACAGGGTTACCAAAGTCTGAAGGAAAGAGTGTCATCATGGTGATTGTTGATAGACTGACCAAGTACGCACACTTTTGTGTACTCTCTCATCCTTTCAAAGCCAATACAGTTGCCACCACATTCATGGAGATAGTTCAAAAGATACATGGAAGCCCAAATATTATTGTAAGTGATAGAGATCCTATATTCACTGGAAATTTTTGGACAAACTTATTTTCTTGTTTGGGTACTCAATTGGCTCATATCTCATCTTATCATCCTCAATCTTATGGAAAAACTGATATAGTGAACAAATTTATGGAAGGATACCTTCGTTTCTTTGTCTCTGATAAACAAACACAATGGTTCAAGTGGTTACCCTTGGTAGAATGGTTGTTTTCATAGTGGTAGACGCAGGGTTCAATGGTTAACAACGCACCAACAAAACTGCGACTACCGACCCTTTCAGAAACACCTGTGAAGCAAGCAATGCCTCACCCAATGTAGAATCAGGGGGGGTTACAGGACCCATGTGTCTGTAACCAATATGGGACATAGATCTGTGATAATAACATTTTGCATAGTATTCTGTTAACACTTAAAGGATAATATGCATTAGTTTACTAGCCTTATTTACATCACAGATCATAAACATAGATCATCATAGTAAAAATAAATGATTATATATCCTGAGCACATAACACTTATCATTATAAGTTAGATCTAGCATTCATTCATCCTTAACACAAGTAAAACACTTAAGAAACAATAGATCTATCTATCATACATACTAATCAAAGCACTGAGAAGATTCATAACATAAATAACATAGCACAAAGAAAACCAAAGACACAAGATATACGTGGTTCACCCCGGTGTGGGGCTACGTCCACCAACGGCTTCGCCTCTTTTATTATCTATCGATATCTTACATTCAATCACCTATGTGCACTAATCCACAGAGTCAATCTTCGCACTAGACAATAGATCTGCACGCTGAGCGCCATATCCTCCTTCTAAAACTAGGTCAAGGCACAGAGCCAATTCTCTTTCAAGCAAAAAGCCTTAACATACATATATTCCTCTACACAAAGAAACTCAGACTACTTGCCCTTAGCTACCAAAAATTCTTAAGCTACTACTTTTACAATTCATTCTCCTTTATTTATACTTTTACAAACCCTTACAATAATGCCTAAACATGGGAAAATCCCATGGGCCTGTTAGCACCAAAAGTCACTCCTAGATTGCGGCAGGAGTAAGCCTGATACCCATCATTTTTATATGTCATGATAATTGAATTAATGTGGTCGAATGGACGCAGACCCAAGAGAATATTGTTTTAACTCAGAAAACTAGGCCAGGCTTGCACGAACTGGTGAGGTCTTGATCTAACTTTAGTTAGTAAACTGAATTTAAGGTGAGTAGAGGGAAGACTTGGTGAGAAGATGAATGAGATTGCTATGGGCATTTGACCTTCCAACAGCTTGGGGAAGAAAAACAAGACACTGAATAATGTCAAACTGACAAAGATACAACAACAAAGTGATGGATCGACTGGATTCTCCAATTCCGAGCATCGCAATACTATTGTAACAACTTGACTGTATCCTCCAATTCCAAGCTATTTAGTGTGACAGAGAAAGGTAACACATGAAATGATTAAAACTGGTGTAAAAATTGCAGTGATCAACCATACATCATCCTACAACATCACAACCCTCGACTGGATCTTCCAATTCCGAGTGTCTCAATATAGAGTTTACAAAGAGATGACAAGAAATTGACTTTCATTAAACATGAAGTCTCAGATGCTAATACATAACTAGAGAAACCAATGCTTCATCAAAATTTACAATCGGGAGCCTAGCTCAACCATCCACACTAACAGAAATGGAAACATTCCTCTAAATACTAGGAGTTGGCTCCATCACTGAAGGGATGATCATATCATGAGTTCAATGCTTTATGTTGATGAGCTTCTTTACTAGGCTACACATGCAGACGTTGGGCAGACTGCCCATGCAGTCGTTTATCAGACGTGATCTTTGTCAGGATGGACTAATAATATGCCTCTCTACTTGTCCCTTCCCGACCTTCTATTTATGGAAGGAGACGACGTTCAACCACCGTCAACCACCTTAATAACGACTTTATTGGGATTAGGTAAGGCCCGATCAACTCTTCTTCTTGGATAACATGGCATCCTTTCCTTGGCCACTACTGCTTCGTTGGATTGCTATGAGGGGGCCCAACCTGCGAACGTGGATGAAGATCTGACAGGGAGGATGATGGCACCAACAATGTGAAGGTGAGATGAGGGGTGTTGAGGTGGTAGCACCAGGTGACAGAGACACAGGGGCTGTGACACCAGATGAGAAGTGCCACGGGAAAATGGATAGGGAACAGGTGGAAGTGGCATGGAGCATGGGGGTACAGGTGTCAGGAGATGAGAGGGACGAAGAAAAAGGGGACATGATAGTTGGGAGAGTAGAGGATATGTGTGTGGTGGTGAAAGGTAGGAAGGAAGCAAGAGATGAGATAGGGGAATAAGAAAGGTAGAGTGGGGGACACTTGTCACTAGGAGGTGAAGGTGGTAAGAGGAGGAGGAAGTAGTAAGGGGCTTTAGGGGGGACCCACACCAAACTGCCCATATCGAACCCCCCATTAAAGGAAGAATGACAAGGGGGTCTGGAATGATACCTCAACCATCAATCTGGGTGCTTAAGTCACAGTCATTGAAACTTGCACTCCCTCGCATCGGACCCCCCCCCCCACCCATTAAAGGAAGAACGACGGGGGGGTCCGAAATTGGACCCTGATCATAGATCTGGGTGCGCATATTCTAATCGCTCAGACACACATGCCCAATAATTCCTATATCGGACCCCCCCATGTTAAAGGAAGAGAGGCAGGGGGGGGGTCCGGAATTGAATCCCGACCGTAGATCTAGGCACACAAATTTTGGATGCCCAAATCTACCTGCTGCTTAGCACAATGCACATTTTTCACCCCAAACTTAGGATAAGTGGGTTTTTGACCCGCTTTTGTCATTTTTTTCACCAAAGCGGGGAATTTGTTAGGAAAACACCCCCCTTACAACACTAGGTGATAACATCTAGCTCCATGGGGGATGACATGCTCCCTGCGAGATGTCAAGAACTTTACTACAGCTTCAGTGCCTTGATGTTGGGCTATGGAGTCCCTTATTGAAATAAAAAAATACATAAAACAATATTTACAACAACAGAAGAGCCACTTAAGGCTCAAACAGAACATTTCTTCAGGAAATGCCCGTTCATAGGGCCATTGAAAACTTATTCTCCCTTCAAATCCTGCAACATGTAGTTGTTGTTCAATAATACTTCAGAGATCTTGAAGGGACCAATCCAAAGGGTGTCGAACTTGTTGTTTTTTCCTCTTTCCTGCCTGGGGGCATCCCACTTAATCACTAGATCTCCCATCTTGAATTCCTATTTTCTGACCTTCCTGTCAAAGGCTTGCTTGATATTCTACTGATGATTGTGAGCTTTGTCCACTACCTGCTCTCTAGTCTGTTGCACTTCCACCAATTGAAGAATTCTCCTGACCATATTGTCCGGCTCTCCCTCATAATACTGAAAGAATTTTGCTACAGGTAGAGCCAGCTGAATGGGAAATACAGCTTCTATCCCATAAACTAGTTGGAAAGGGGAGGTGCCCAAGGATCTTTTGCCTATTACTCAATCAACCCATAGTGAAAACTTAAGTTTTGAATCCCAAGCCTTCTTATTGTCTTCTAACAATCTTTTGATGAGCTTGATTAGACTCTTATTAGAAGACTCTTCCAGTCCATTGCCTTGAGGATAATAGAGAGTGGAGTGAATTAGCGAAATACCAAACTTCTCACAGAATCTGATCAAGGGCTCAGACTTGAAAGATGCAGTGTTATCAGTGTTAATTCTATTTGGGCAGCCAAACCTTGCTATGATATCCTCCAGGAAGCTCATGATAACTTTGTGTGAAGCACTCATGGTGGGGATAGCTTCTATCCATTTGGTGAAATAATCTATTGTAGTTAAAATCCACCTGTGTTGGCCACTTGAAGCAGGATGAATTTCCCCAATGAAGTCCAACCCCCATTGTTGAAAAGGCCTTGAAGCTACTACATGCTTTAGTGGCAGTTATTTGAGCTGTCACTTTCCTGAATTTTTTTTACATTTGACGTAGGCTCTGACTTCTCTGCAAACATCAGTGAATAAGGTGGGCCAGTAGTACTTGGCCTTGAGAATTTTGTAGGCTGTGGTATTCCAGAAATGGTGTCCCCCACATAGATTGCCATGAAACTCAGACATAATATCTTGGGCCTCCTTTGGGTCTAGACATCTCAGAAGCACTCCTAGAGGGTCTCTCCAATACAAGATCTGGTCAATAAGGCAATATATGGCTGCTTTGAGCTTTAAATCTCTTTCCTTACTCTTCCCTATTCCATAAGGAGGTTTTAAATCTAGTAGAAAATATATTGTGTCTCTATACCAGGTGCACTCTACTAGTGGTAAACCATCCTGAGAGATTTTGTTGGACAACTCGGCTTGCTGAATTTCTGAGTAAGCATTGATGAAGCTAACCCCCAAGGCCTTACAATTGGATTCAACCAACAGCTTGGCTAAACCCTGCCCTTTAACTAACTTGGTGGGATTTATTTCTAGATCAAACTCAAGGATTCTGGTGATCCATATGCTCCTCCTTCCATCTATGTCTGGCTGAATTAGGATCTCCTTCATAGCAGCTGAAGGGATATATGCAATGATTTTTGAATGCAAGACATAGACCCTAAAATCCTTGAGATCTTTCACCAAGGCATAAGCCTGCTTTTCCATAATGTCATATTTGATCTCTACATCTCTCAATGCCCAACTGAAGAAAGAAATGGGATGCTCCAAACCCTTAGCATTTTTCTACAATAAGACAGTTGTAACAGTATCAAATGAAGCAAAAGAGAAAATAAGGAAATCCTTTGAGTAATCAGGACTGATAAGAACATGAGCTTCAGTAAAGGATTTCTTTATTTGATCAAAGGAATTTCAAGACTCAACGGTCCATTTAACTTCACTTTCTTTGTTTAACATGGTTGTTATAAGCTTTACCATCTCAACAAAGTTGGAAACAAACCTCCTTAAAAAATTATGTTTTCCCAAGAAAGCCTGGACTTCTTTTCTGGATCTAGGGAGTGACAGGGTTTGGATTTCTTTGACTCTGCTGGGATCGATCATGACCCCTTTAGCTGATACTATGTGGCCCAACAACTTTCCCTCCTTCATGGAAAACAAAGACTTCTTGGGGTTTAAGGAGAGACCAAACTTCCTACACTTCAGGAAAACCATTTTTAAATGCTCACAGTGTTTTCTATCAGACTTGGAGAAGACTGTGATGTCATCCAGATAGATGACCATGAACTTTTCCCTTTCTCCAATGAAAGAGATATCCATGGCTTGCTGAAAGGTTTCCCCTGCATTCATCAAACCAAAGGGAATTTTGGCATACATGAATGTGCCCCAAGGAGTGGTGAAGGTTGTTTTTTCTCTGTCTTCAGGCATAATTGATATCTGATTGTAGCCCAAAAATCCATCAATCATTGAAATTCTAGATGCACCAGTTACCCTCTGTAATATGTGTTCCATCTTTGTTAAGGGGTAATTGTCCCGCCTTGAGCTTCTATTCAGGTTTTTGAAATCAACAGAGAGTCTGATTTCCCCTCTCTTCTTCCTTAATGGGACCAAATTGTCCACTCATTCAGAATATCTCAAAGGCACGATGATCTGGGCATCCAATAACTTCTTTACCTCTTTCTCCATGATAGGCAACAACATAGGATTGATTTGTCTTAGCTTCTACCTAAATGGTTTGGCCTCTTCCTTCAGTGGGATCTTATGTTCAATGACAGTTGTGTCATATGTTCTGAGATCTTCATATGTCTAGGTGAACACATGAGCAAAATCCCTCAATAATCCATCATATTCAACCCTTTGTTCTCTTGTAAAGATGCTTGATGATTTGAAAAACTTCGATTCCCTTTCTATGCCAATGTTACACTCGGTTGTATTAGCATTATATTTTGAGATTTGGCCCTTTATTGCTACATCATTGCTATCAAATAGTCTTTCCAAAGGAACCAGTCCCTTTGGGATGTGATTGCTAAGCAATTGAACAATGTGATGATCAACAATTTTGTTGAGAAAAATATTTTCCTTACATTCTTCTTCAGAGGCAAAGTCTTGATCAATGTGCAACACTAAAAATTCTTCAACAGTCTCTGGGAACCTTTTTATCTCAAGATCATCTTCAAACACCTTCCAATGCTTGACATTGTTAGGTATGGAGGGCATGTATTTTCCTTCTGTATCATATCTGAGCTTAGGTGGTAGAGGGACTTTGAAATTGCTAGCTGAAGTAGCTAAGGAATCGGCCACTGTATTCTCTTCTCTAGGAATGAATGAAATGTTAAAAGCCAAGAAGAAACTGTCTATCAAATCCCACACTTCATTCCTATAAGATCTCAACCTCAGATGCTTAGCTTGGTAGATATTCCTGACTTTCTTTACATCCAACTCGGCATCTCCAAACATAGACACTTCTTTGATTCCCATGTCCTTTGCAGCCCTCAAAACCAACACAAGAGCTTCATACTCTACCACATTTTTGGTAGTCTCGAATTCTAATTTGCAAGATAGAGCTATGGTCTCTTGGGTTGGTGATATAAACACCATTCCCGCACCTCCACCTTCCTTGGAGGAGGCTCCATCGATTTATTTTTTTCCAAACAGAGGTGGTGGGGGAAAATCTATGAGAGGCAAAGGAATTCTTTCTGAGTTTTAGAGGAGGCTTAGGAGCATTAGTGAGTTGTAGTAAACTGGACCCCAATTCAGTGTCAAGGGAAAATATAGGATGGTTGGTGGGGTTTTTTTCATCGTTGATTATATAAGCCAATTGGGTCTCTCTATACAACCTTCTATGTTCCCCTCCAAACACTGGAATGGTAGCATAGGTGAGGTCCATTTGCAGGGTTCTCCCTAGTCTTTTTATCCAAGATCTTGACAACAACATGCCAAACTTGGGGGGAACATTATCCACTACAATGTCCATGGCCACACTCTTCATGGGAAGTTGGAACAAAGTCACTACCAGATCTTTGATGACTCCTAGACATTGGACTCTTCTAGAATCAAAGGAATACAAGTCGTGGTAAGATTTTGTGACCTCCAACCCAAGTTCTTCCATGATAGTTTTAGGCATGAGATTATGGGAGGCCCTTGAGTCCATCAAACAGTTATGAAACACCTTGTCATGTATGTTCTATAGGAGGATTTCCATAGGCTACTATATACACAGGGTGTGGAAATGCCTGATTTCTATAGGTTGCACTATAACTAGGTTGTGGAGTTTCTACAAGATGCACTATAGCTAGGGTGCGGCAGCCTTCGTACGTGGGAAAAA
This sequence comes from Picea engelmannii, assembly GCA_009831015.1. Classification (NCBI taxonomy): domain Eukaryota; kingdom Viridiplantae; phylum Streptophyta; class Pinopsida; order Pinales; family Pinaceae; genus Picea; species Picea engelmannii. The sequence goes on from ML800173.1 coordinate 66,479, forward strand.
TGAGCATTTTCTTAGTGCTTCTAGAAGGAGAAGCTTCTATAGTGAGGTGTCCTCCAAACGGTTTGGATCTTACTCTCTTTCATGATTTAGTGGGATCATCCTAACCTTCTCACTTTATCCTCTTCAACTTATAAAAGGAGAGGAGATCTCATGGAGAAATTTGGTTGGATTGATCTTGAGTTTGGCTTGAGATTGTTAGCTTCGTTAGATTGGATTTGAGCTTTTCTTTGTTAAGATAGATTGTTAGTATCTATCAGATCCATGGTCTCAGAATCCTTGGAGCAAGAAGTGTGTGGGAAGCAAGGAACTGTTGGAAGGAACCTGACAACATCAAGGCATCTGGTTGTATCTTTCTTCCACATTATATAATACACTGGGATGTTTCTTTCCCATAAAATCATTAGCATTTTATTACATGACTCCTTGATCACATGTTTAGGTTTTCATTGAATCTACTATTGTTGCTTTCACTTTGGTTGGTTTGTGTCATTGCAGATTTGATCTCACAAGAGCGTCGGAGTGAAGCAGGGACAACAAAGATATAAGGAAGAGATATCTAAAGGTAAGTCATCCATTCCTTATTTGGTAGTAAATTCGATGATTGTAACTTAGGGAAAGCGTCATGTTCTGTCTTATTTTGTTCTAGATCCAGGTGAATCTAGGGAGATTAGTTTGTGTCTGCATTTACCGATTGATCCAATAACAACAGGCCCCACATCTGTACATAATAGATACACGAGTTAATACTCTATACACACATAAAAAGGATATATACGAAAATTAGGAAATTAAATAAACTTTTAAAAGTATGTTACCTATCTTGCCTCACTCCTCGTCGAGAGGTACAGGCATGTCTGAGTCTCTGGTGAAGTTGATCCCTGCATACGGTTAATCCTTGATCACCGGGATCTGACTTTCCCACCAGTCAAATAATTTTTCATTGAAGGCCTCTATGGTCCTCCCTCCACCCTGTTGAGGCAACAACACTGCCCACCTAGTCTCTGCTAGGAAGGAGGCTACATGCCCCTGTACCATCTCTCTAGGACTAAGACTGGACACCTTCTCGAAGATGAAGGAGCACAAAATGGTACCAAACCCAAAGTTCTTGTTATTACACCACCGACATTCTGTAAGTTGTCTCATCATGCATATCAGCATGGTCGTACTCTAGTAAAAAATGTTGGCCTCCAAACAATGAATTCCATAATGCATGTGTGCTTGGGAGGCTTTGTGAAGGGCTACAGATCCAGTAATCCACCCGATCAAGAGTAAGATCACACACAAAGATAGGCTAGTGATATTTTGGATTGGCACCTGAGAACCTACCTTCTCACTGCCAGCCTCAGAGTACATCTGAATGTAATCCTCGATGTTGAAAGGCTCTGGAGGAAACATCCTCAAGTTAATTGGTTCTCCTCTCGTCGAGAGGACAGACAAGAAGTATATGTCCTATATGGTTGGGGTCAGTGATTGACCCTCTAGCATGAAGGCTTCTGCATTAGGATGCCAATACTCCACAAGGGCAGTGAGCAGCCTAGGTTGTGCCCTCATGAACTGTAACATCCCTAGCCAGCCATAGGTCGGGGTATGCTACCTGCAATCCCACCCTTGGACTTCTTTCTCATATCAGTGCCTTATTTATTTATTAAAGATTCATAAGATAAGAGAATTAACGACATGCACAACAATATCCATCAAACACACATGTTCTAAAGATTCAATTAATGATAATTAAATATATAACAGAAAAACATTCATACACAGATAATAATATCACAATAGAGAGCACTTATAATTATGAAAGATGACACCAACTGGCTGCAGACCAAGGACATTCCACTCAACCATAGACACTACTGCTTCAAATATCAACAACAGCGTCACCCCCGAGCCAGGGCTATGAATTCACAAGGACGGTTCCAAAGTGAACTTGGCTTCCCAAACCAGTTAGCTCTCAATCTCTCATAGGCTTCCCAACACTCACAACAATCCAAGTACCCAACTCTCTTCTACCCATCTTGCACCACCTGAGAGAAAGGACCTCCACATTTCTCTTCCATGCAATCCCTCGGGCAGTCCTTCTCCTTATTCGGGCCTCCAACACAACTAGTCCAGAATATCAATGATGGAACTCTCAGGACTTGCAGTTATGAGCCATGCTGGAAACAAGCCACCACATCTTAGACATGAAAGCCTCAAGGAATGACTAGATCACACCAATGACCACTACAACCAACTATCATGTGGCTAATTGTTTCACAGTTCGGTCCCCCTTCCTGAGACCAATAGGTAGGTGAGGATGGAAGGAGGAGGTAGGTAAGTGTATGGGAGTGCGTGAGTGTAAGAATGAGGTAACGCAAAGGTGATGGAGCGGACAAGACAATTACCAACCCCATAATCGTACCAGGGGTGGGTTTAAGTATGTTTGTGGGGAAATCAAGAACCTCCTGGCCTCCCTTAGAATCTCACATAACCGATAACCCCCCCCCC
>ML800173.1:80468-97615 GCA_009831015.1 Picea engelmannii
GAAATGAGATTTTTTTGGATTTAATGAAAGACCAAACTTACGAAATTTTTCAAAAGTTTGTTTTAAATGAATTATATGATCTTCATCTGATTTCGAAAAAACAGTTAGGTCATCCAGATATATAACTACAAACTTATCTCGTTCGCCGACAAAGGCAATATCCATTGCTCGTTGAAAAGTGGCTCCTGCATTCATTAGTCTGAATGGCATTTTATCATACATAAAAGTACCCCAAGGAGTGGTGCATGCAGTTTTTTCCTTATCAGGCTCACTAACAGCAATCTGATTATATCCTGAAAAGCCATCAATCATGGACATCCTAGTAGCCCCTACTACTTTCGTTAGGACGTGATCCATTTTTGGTAAAGGGTAGTTGTCTTTAAGAGAAGATTTATTTAAATTTCTAAAGTCAACGCATAATCTGATTTCCCCATTTTTCTTTCTCACTGGTACTAGATTAGCAACTCAATCAGAATATCTTAAGGGAACAATAATCTTAGCATCTAAAAGTTTTTTCACTTCTTTCTCAATGACAGGTAATAATATCGGGTTAAACTGTCTGAGTTTTTGCTTGAAAGGTTTGACACCCGGTTTAAGTGGTATTTTGTGTTCTATCACCAAGGTATCATATGTTTTCAAATATTCGTACGACCATGCAAACACATCTTTATATTTTTTCAACAACTCTGTATATTTTTTTTTATTTTCTACTGACAAAAATTTAGATAACTTAACCATTTGAGATTATCTACAGTTCCTATGTTACAGTCTTCAACCTCTTCTGGTTGAGGTTGTAGAGTAGTTTTAGAAGGAATGTCATCTTTATTAAATAGTCTTTCCAAAGGTATCAGACCTTTGGGGATTTGATTATTTTTTAAAACAAGCATCCGGTGATTAGCTATTTTATCATGAAACTCTTTTGCATCTTGACCTTCCTGCATGATCCAAATAGGATCATTTTGATTCTCCTGATCATTATATGTTTCTGAAAACTCATCTAAAGATTCAAGAAACTTTCTAAGTTGCTCATCATATTCAAAAACTTGTCAATGTTGTACATTATCAGGTATGGAAGGACGATGTCTCATTTGAATATGGTATTTTAAATTGAAAGTTGTGGGGGGTGCAAATGTTGATGCAACTTTAGCTAGAACATCAGCCTGCTGGTTTTCGGATCTAGGGACAAAATGAAAATTCGCAGAAGTGAAGAAATTCTCAATTAAATCCCATACACAGTTTCTATAAGACCTTAATCTAGGATGTTTAGCTTGATATTTCCGATTCACTTGTTTTATGATTAATTCAGCATCACCGAAGACTTCAATATTTTTAATTTTCATTTTTCTTGCAGCTTCTAAACCAAGTACTAAAGCCTCATATTCACATACATTATTTGTACAGTCTATATACCACTGGAGTCTATAAGAAAAAGGGATCACAAATTGATCATCAGGGGCAATAAGTAGTACTCCAGCCCCAGCTCCAAGATAGGAGGAGGCGCCATCAAAAAACATTTTCCATGTACCAGTATTATATACATTTTCTTTTATCTCATTTTTTTGAATTTTTTCTTCTGTATCTTTATCATCTACATCTATTTCGAAATCATCATCTAAGGATAATATACAGTTCCCTAAATATTGGTCTGCAATATACACAGGATGATTTTTAGGGTTTTTTGGGTCACTCACAGTGAACGCCATCCGATTTTCCCTGTATAGACGAGTGAATTGTCCTCCGAAAATAGGGATCGTAGCGTATGTCATATCTAACTGGATGGATCCTCCAAGCTTAGCACCCCATGATCTAGATAGTAGCATTCCATATTTTGGGGGAATATCTGCAACTACCACATCCATAAGGATGCTTTTAGAGGGAACTTGGGCCAAGTTAACCACTAGGTCTTTAATCATCCCTATGCATTTAACTCTCCTAGAATCAAAAGAATACAAATCACCATAGGGTCTTGTGACTTMGAGACCAAGTTTATCCATTATTGCTTTAGGCATGACATTATGCGAAGCTCCAGAATCCAACATACAGTTGTGTAAAAGGTGGTCAAAAATAGTAAGTGTGATATAAAAAGGGGCCACTGTATCTTTTGCCCCTTCGGTGTGTGGACCGAACACAATGATAGGTTTATTATCTTCTAAGTTAATTATGTCGGCATGACTTTCCTTTTCAGAAAAATTGATCATTTTAGCTATTTGTTTTCGGTATACTGGATTTTTAGCTAATTCGACAAGGGGGATAGGAATTTTGATCTTGCTTATTTCATTTTCCAAGTTAAAATTGCCTGAGGCCTTGTCATTCTCAATGTGTGGGGCTTCCATAACTTTTTTCTCAGTTTTTCGTTGTGGTGTAACCTTATTTTCTTTTATCGGAGTTTGTGTATTTACAGGGGTAGTTCCTACTGGCTCTAACTGTACAGGGTTATCAGTTGTATTTCTTTTTGTAGACTGTTTATCTGCAACCTTTGGGTTTTCCTCATCAGTATCATTTGTAAGAAAAACCTTTTTCGTTTGAACATTAGGAAGATTTTTATTTCTCGGTCTCAGATTATATCTTCCCTGCAAATCAGCAATAATATCATCTGCAACACTTTGGTATGTATGATCATCAGTGGCATTATTGCTTACTTTATCTTCTGATTTACTTTCCTTAATCAAAGATGCTTCATAATCATGTCTAGATAAATAAGGATACCTGTTATCATCACCAAGATTACTAATATCTTCGTCCAATCCTTCAAACTCACCAAAATATTCTTCTCCAATATAATCTTCACTTTTAAAATGTGCTTGAATTTTTTTATCTTCATTTTTTATTGTTTTATGTGGTCCCTGAGGTTCAGGATTTTTTCGGAAGTCTTTCCTGGGAAAATTATCTCTTCTGGGTTTTTCCAACTCCATTTTCAAAATTTTGTTTGAGAGTTGTTGGATGACCCTAGCCATCTCATCTATTCTATCTCCAGTAGATTTTCCTAACCCTGAAGGTCCATCTTGTTCTTTAAATTTTTTATTTTCTTTATTTACATTTTCGGTCTTTGCCTTAAGCTTCCCTGATGCCATCATATTGGATTCGATTTCAACAGCATCATCTTGCATTTTGGGGAGATCTAATGATCTTCTCTCCCTCAATAGTAAAGCAAAGTCAGGATCAAAAGCACCAGCATAAGTTACTTTGGCTGAAGGTTGTGAAGGCTTAACTTCAGCAGGAATTTTATTATATAATTTATTAAATCTTTGTGTGAATTCCAACACTGACTCGGAGTTTTTCTTTTTTAGGGCTCTGAATTCTGTTAGGTAGTAGAGGTGATCTTTCCTCTCACCCCATTGTCTGATAAACGCACTCTCAATCTCTTCATAGGATCTTAATGATCCACCAGGTAAGGATCGAAACCAAGTTCTCACTTGTCCTTCAAAAGTTTGCACAAGTAATCTGGAATAAACATCTTCATGTTCTATTCCAAGTATATATGCAAATTGATCGAAAAAGTTGATATGTTCTTGTGCAGTTAAATCACCCACCCCTATAAATTTTGGGAGGCTCTTCATATAGTTCTCAAGGAGATCATGAAGAGGGACAGGAAGAACTAGGGGAGCATATCTAGCATCCACTTTGGAAAAAATCCCGGGAATCGGTACTTGACCACCCCCAGGAGCACCACCTCCACCTACAGCACCTCCTTGTGCTGCCATGGCTAGATTTGGGACTGAGGCTGGGATAGTGTGTGGAGAAGATTCTTGGAAAACTGGGGACGAAACTTCGGGAAAAAAAAAAGTATCAAAAGAAGGGGGAAGCAAAAGTGATCGTTCGAAGGTTTCCGATGAATGTGATTATGTAAAATTAGGCTGATCTGTAGAATAAGTTGATAACAGGATTTGTCTAATTGATTTTCTTGATTTTAAGATTTTTTCCGGATTAGAGACTGGCGAGGTCTGTTTGCTATCCGGGTTTTTTCTGGTGTTCTTACGGCTACTAGCCAGTTTATTTAGTATGGAGTCGCCAAGTGAAAGATAATTTAGCCTTAGAAATTTTTTTGTTATTGTTCACTATCAACAACAGAAAATGTCAATGTCGTTCTTCCCAGGGAAATAATTCGTTTCTTCGTTCCCCGACAACGGCGCCAAAAATATGTTGTTCCTGAGTTTATGTTTTAAGGCTATAAAACATACCGTCAAAGCATCCGATAAATATTTTTATGATAAGACTTTAAAATAAAGAAACAAAGAAAAACTAGATCAGATTCAGTTTCTCAACTGTCTCTGTCTTGCTTCCCGTTTCTCTTGGATGGTAATGTCACATTTGATAGCAGCCCACGATCTTTCTAACTCAGCCCTATTGGTTGTTGTTTGCAGAATGGTGTTAAATAAGTTTAGGGCAATGTTGGTTTGATCCTGGAGACCAGGTTCTACGTTTGGTTGTCTACCACTAGGGACTGTCATGGGTGATAGGGTTTTAAAAGGTTTTGTAAAAGGGTTTTTATCGATTGGTTACTTCAGATTTTCAGAGATGGTATTAATGAAACAACTTTAAAATCTAAAACAGTAATGTAAAAACACAATCAAGGCCGTTTCCTGGTTTTGCAAAAATTTTGAGGTTGTAAATAATGGAACACAATATAAAGAAATATAAGGCTTTTATCTAGAAACAATCTTATACTTCAATGAACAATGATGAAAGAAAAAACAATATTTCTAACAGAATTATATATTAAGGAACAGAAGGTTTACAAGTCTTAAAATCACTAAAGTAATTTCAGAGAAAATACTGTAAAACATTCAACATCCAAACCAATCTGAAACGATAAACAACAATGTATACAACTTCAAATTGATTCACTTGTTAGAAACACACATTAAGAAGAAAATTTAACAAAACATGATAAACAGGGGAAGAAACATAATCACAAAATTGCAGGATCCAGAATCTTGTTTGCGATTTCGATTCCGATAAACTTCAAAGTTGATATTACAAAAATTGGCTTTCTCCAAAAATTTTGAAGCCCTTTTTCAGCCTCTTGAAACTATATTTATACATTTCTATCAAATTCTTTCGTTGGTAACTAACCAACTTCCTAATATTACGGTTGCATAAACTAATGTCAACCGTTTACAATTTATTTCGAAATTCTAAAAATAAAAATATTTACAAAGTTTTAAGTTTGAGTTGAAGAACTTTGTTTATCTGTTTCAACCTCTTGAACATATTTCCCTAAAAAGTTTACCAAGACCTTAGGAGCCTCAGGTACTTCATTTGCTTCAAAAGAGAAAAAACTTCTTTGTAGGCCTGGCAACTGGATTTCTATTGTTTTCTCTGTGAATTTAACTTTTTCCAATTTCAAACTTGAAGCTATCATCCACTTATCAATTTCTGCAATGTTGATCACTTTAATATTTGATATTTCCGCTTTCTTTTCTTCAAGTTCTTCTTTTGTTTTCAGCTGATACCTGGCAATGTTGATTTCTCCTAACAATTCGGAAAAACCATCTGTCCTGATATGTACTGAATCTTTTTCAATAAAATCGAAGATCTTTTGACAATCTTCATTGATCCCTTTTGTAATTCTTTTATATCCTTTCAATTTTGTTTCCCAAATTTTTATCATTATATCTCCTTTCAACTGCTCTGAAATGGATAATTTCTGTGTTTTTCCAGTTTCTTCTTTTTGTAAAGAAGTTATTATCTTTTGAAAAGAATTCCTTGTTGTTTTGGCTTCTCTCTCTTTTTGCACTACCTTTTCCATAGACCTCTTAGATTCTTGAAAATAATTCTGGATGATTTCCAGATTACAGAATATCTTTTGTTGTTCTTCCTCAATATTTGCATATATCTCTGATTCTTTAGTCTTGAAATGTTCCATTTCAATCACTTGATTAGTAATTGAAATGATTTTATCTTGCAGAGATTTATTTTCATTGCCCAGTTTTTGCACTTGTTCTTGAGTAACCTGTATCATGTTTTTTGCCTCATCCAAATTTTCATTTAACTTTTGGATTTCTTGGATGTCTTTAAGTCTAGCTTGTTCTAGACCTTTTTGTATTCCCCAGCCAATAATTTTTTCATTCTCCTTTAATCTGTCCTGTAGCTGCATTATTTCCCGATCATTTTGCTCTAGCATAGTGGTTAGATTTCCTACAGAATACATGTTGGTTGATGCTATAGCACCCATGGTTCTTGCTAGCTCTGTAGCGAATTCTCCTTCATTTAGCTTCTTTCCATCAATGATAATTTTATGTTTTTTTATCATTATTTCTCCTACAGGATGTAATTCATGTTTCAAGACAGTTCTTCATTTTTTACTGAAAAAATAATCAGATGAAGGGATTTCATCTCTGGTGATTGGCTCTAAATCACTTACATATAGAACTCCTTCATGAGGGGTTCTGAAAGTAGACTGAAATAGAGTCAATGTTGTAATAGGACTGCCGAGTTCCTGTGAAGTTGCTCCCCCAACATTTTCTGGAATATCATTGAGGTCTATTGGGCTTGTTTCTATTTATTTTCCCTTTTCTGTCTGTGATTCTTTGGTCTGGGAACTCTCTGTATTCTGAGAGGTATTTCAGAATCTTCAATTTATCCTTGTCACTTGAATTATACGGAATGATGGTTTCAAACCCCGGAGTAATTGTTTCTTGCTCTTGCGTTGATGTTGACATTTCGCCTTGTAAAATCTTTGGCATACATTGTCGTCTATTTCTTTGAAAAGATGCAAACCCCACCTGTGCATCAGGTGACAAGGTTTGCACTCTGTACTTAACTTCTTCATAAGATTTAGAATTTCTAAAAACATCATCATAAACTGAAAATTCATGTTCATATGCTTTCAAACCACATTGTGTGAAATGCCAACTGATTATTTGGTATGGGTCATGTTTCCTGTGCTCTATATCTGCTAATTTTACTTCATTCATCGACTCCGCTTCTGCCTTAGAATGGCCTATGTTTAATAAAACAAATTTTCCTTGATAAACAGGAAAAGATGGCCATGCCTTTTTCTGCTGAGCTTTTAGTTCTAACCCAATACCCCCATTTACTAACTGATAAGCCACGTCTCTGCATATTAACCTGTCTGGTAAAAATTTTGGGAGTGCATGAGGCGGAATAGAACAACCATAAACTCTCACATAGGAAAAAATTTCCTCGATGAACTAGTCAGCGACTGACTTGAGGTTTTCTATGATGGTATTAGAAATGCGAGGAGGTTCGCATCCAAAGAATATTTTGTGCAGAAGGATAATTACATAATGAGAAATCTCATAAAAACATTTTTTGCATTTTCTTCCCAGAGAGTTGAATGGTACTTCTGAATAGGCTCTAGGCAAGAAACATTCCAACTCCAATTCATTAGTGGGAAAGGAGTCATAAAACAAATGGCATCCATGATATAAGCTGACATATAAAAAGACACTGGTTGTCCTTTTGACCTAGTTGTTTTGTAATTCATAACCTCTTATGTAAAGTTATCTGACAGAATTTTGTGCCAATTAAAACTGCGTCCCTCTGAAACTTCCTCCAAGAAAGCTGTCCATTCTACATTAAAGTGAAAAGGATCCTTTCTCCCAAAAAGTCTACATAACATTATTGCTACATACACCATATATTCATTTAAGGAAGCTGTGGCATAAATTCCATGTATATCAGCCCTAAACTTGTTTTCATCTCTAGCCCATCCTCTTATCATATCAGGGTATGTTTGGCCACCTTCAATGCACTCTTTTTTTTGAAATGTGGCTACAAACTCAGAATTATAAGTGTGTCTATAATTGGGCGAGAGCTTATACATTACTTGGATATGTTCAGGCCTGAATGAGCCGATAACAGCTCCTTGTTCATTCAGAATACTTCTGGTCGAAACATCTACTTTATCCAGTGCCCAGGTGATCATATCGGTATATGAAATAAGTCTCGGTCGTGCAGCAACCTTATGAAGCTCAGTCTCGGCGATATCTCGTAGGTGATTATCCGCATCAATGGCCGCATACTTCAGCTCATCTTCTAGTATTTCGGAAATTCCATTCCATGACTTGACAAAATGTACCCCAGATGTTGTAGTGTCTGAAATAATATCTCCTTCTGGTTGCTCTTCATTTTTCTTCGAAGCCTTTTTGGGTGCCATAGCTCCGTGTTCACTTGAAAACCTGTAACAGAGCAGAATTTAGCTTCGAAATTGATAATGTAGGCGTTTCAAAATTTATTTCGAATATATCATTAAAGCATTGAGATTTGTACCTCTGTTATGAACTTAAGGCTCTTAATGCAAAAGATATTCCCAAAGATATACATTTAATGTTTGTACTTGAGCTTTCCCAGTATTTTCGAATATAATAGAAACTTACCAATTTGTACAATTGTCGTATTAAAGATCATTTATCAAAAGTTTAGACCTTAAACCTTGTTTCTAAGAATGATTAATTTGTGTTAATCTTAAATTAACTTTGGAAACCTTCTTATCGGAGTTTCAGAACTTTTGATGCCAAGGAAACAAGTCATCGGAGAACCCCGATTGCCGAAATCGCTATGTATTATTTAAGTTAAAACATTTTTGTTATCTTAATTAATCCAGATTAAACCTTTTCGGGATTTGATTAATCGGGAAATCGAGAAATCCAATGTCATGAAAACTGTTGCTCACAAAACCGTGAATCCCGATATCCCGATATGATTATTTGCTCTTAATCATGCTTAACAGTAATTAGATTAATTCCAAACTTCACTTAAGGATTAACTGTATCGTGAAATCGGGAAATCGGAAAATACAATGACAAGTTTCTTTGTTCTCACAAAATCGTGAATCACGATTCTGCGATGAGATTAACTTAAAGTTTAAACCCTTTTTAATTCTGATTTAAGTAAATGATGTTTTAATTCAGGATTAATGTATCGGGAAATCGGGAATCGGGATTTCGTTATTCAATTTCCATTGAACATTTGTCCAATCAAAACTCTGAATCCCGATATCCCGATGTAAATTAAAATTCCTTAAGTTTTTAACATTACTGTTCATTTAAAAGGTTGTTTGAAAAAGTGTTAGAAACTTATGTTCGTTTAGATTTTTTCCATTTTTTGTCCAAAAATAAATAATTAAAAACATCGTGAATTTATCAGTGATGAAATTCTTATTTTAGGAAATTTGGAAAATACAAAGACTTCAAAAATGCAAATTTTCCATCCTTAAGATCAAAAATTCAAGGTCTGTTTCAACAGCACCTCCCGAACTCTAGTCCTGGGCTCACTCAATTTTGTGCATTAGTGAAGATGTTGTAATGTATTTCAACCATCACTTTCTCTTTTGACCTCACACATTAGGGATCATCTGTTATATCCCTAAAATTCCCTACTCATGCATACATGGCATTGGCCCTCTTACTTGCATAATTTGCCAAATCATTGTTGAGAAGTTCTATTAAAAAAAACATGTTTTAAAGCATGTACGTGCCCTAAACCACTACATCCCTCGTAAATACGCTTGTTGCATGCTAGAAAACCAACGTACATATGCTTTTTGAACACTAAACAACCCGCCTATTCTTGCAAAAGTTGCAAAAAATATAAAGTTGTAAGGAATTCGTTGAAATTCACGGGCTATTGGAGGTTTCCCAACCAATTCACCTGCTATAGCCCGTCACCCAACCGAATAACTATACTTTTTTCATATAAAAGGAGGTGTTGGGGCCTCATTTCATATCTAAGCATAAGAAAATTGAAACTCTACCCAATTTCACTTCCCTTCCTTACCCAAACTTTTGCTACCTTTTGTGAGATATTGCCTTAGCATTCCCTCTTCATCCCCTTCTTCTTCCATTCAATCCATTCCCTTTCCTTGAGGTGATAAAAATATTGAGAGAAGAGGTATATTTAAGGTGCACTTGGAGCATTGTAAAGAGGATCCTGGACCAGGTTCGCAAAATGGTGGCCGACACAGATTGTAAGTTTCAATCTTAATTTGATGAATAAAAGAATCTCTCCTCCCTATCCCAAATGATGATGTTTTGTGTATTTTCTTTGATTTATACATAGCATTTTATATCTAACCCTAATTTATGAATAGAAATAGCATGATTGTAGTCCTTTTTTGTCTAGTCTTGGATGCAGGTCAGCCTTGGGAGGATACTTGTAGTCTTTGGAACTACATAGCTTGAGGAGATCATCACCAGACGTGGCATAAAAGGTACAATTACTGATATTCTCTCTTTTTGCTTTATTTTCATTTTTTTTGGTATGTTTGGGGTAGAGTACAAACTAGATTTACTTTTAGATGGCCATTCGCTCTGTCTATATCTTAAACCCTGGTGTTGGCACAAGGGAAAACCCGAGGTTCACTAGGTTCACTCCAAGAGAACACCAACAAGCCCTAGCTACTGGCCCTTTCGGCAGCACCTGCGAAGCAGATGCAGTCTCACCTGAAGAAGCTTAAGAGGGGGGTTGCAAGACAGGAATGTCTACAACCAAGGGAATATCAAGTGGATCTATCACAACAACAATACAACATTCATATATCACTTATCACTTAGTTCTATCATGCACATCTATAGATCTGATCTAACATAAAACTGCAAATAACAATATAACCATGATAGAGATCCAAGCATCAATCACACATATGACACAAATATGCATGGTTCATCGTCTCTCTAGGGCTACATCCATAGAATTGTGCTTATGATTTATTAAGGTAAAGCATAAAATTCTTATATGTTCTCTGAGCTAGCAGATCTTCTTTCATCTCCCTCTTTCTCTCCCCTTCCTATGCACCCAGCTGCAGGAATTGACCTTCACACATAACTGAAGATCTCACAATACAATCTTCTCCCTCCACAATAGAGCTAAAACAACAATATCATACCAATCCTCAATGACCAACCCCACCCAAGTCCTCTTGACCTTTATTTATACATTACAATCCCTCACCGACAGCCTTAGGTCGAAACCTAGGTGCCAAAACCCTAGATACCAAAACCCTAGGTGTCTAAAACCCTAGGTCAACTTGACCCGCATTTTCCGGGATTTGCCAGCCTGTATTTCCTTCTTCATCACATGGTGCTCCAAAGCATCCAATGATGTCTTTCCATGCTTACTGAGTCATCCATGATCCTTCTTCCTTGTTAATCTGTCATCCCTAATCTCCTCGTCCAACGGCTTGCTTTTCCACACTTTTCTCCATCTTTTCCTGCGCTTTTGCTCACTTCGACTCAATGATAGTTATTGTGTCTCTTGCGAAGATTTATTTTTACCTTTCATTCATTTTTCTTCACTTACTTCCATAACCAAGGGCCAATAGGCCCCCAACACTCACCTGTGACTCATCCCGAGGCACTTTAGATCTGGTCCTCTTGTTTTACTTTGACTTTGGACTACGCAGTGCAACCCTTGCTTTCTTCTTTATGCCTCATTTCCATCCTTGTGCAGACTATCTTTTTTGTGTCTGGTACCTAGTTTCAACTGCACCTGGTACTTGGATGTTTTTCCTCATGATTTTACTGAAAGCGACGAGGCAGCTAGTTATCATAGTACAACTTCAGCCGACTCCCATTCACCAATCCTTCCTTCCAGTCTCCCTTCAATGTCTTCAGTTGCACAGCTCCTCCTTATGTAACATAGGCAATCTCATATGGTCTGAGCCAATGTGTTCTAAACTTCCCTGGGTGTTTGATAAACTTACTTTCATACACCAGTACTAAATCACCTTGCTTGAATGTCTTCTTCTTGATGTGCATGTCATGATAGGCATTTTCTTGTCCCTTCGGAACTTGCTGGTGGAATCCTGCAATGAATATGTCTTCTTCCAGTTCAACCAACTGTGCAAGCCTCTCGTGAACAGTGCCAGTATCATCCATGTCTATAAGTGCAGCAATTATTAGGCTTGGTACTAAGTATTTCATTGGGACAACAGCTTCAAGACCATAAACCAACTTGAAGGGGGTCTGCATTGTTAATTTCTTGCAAGTAGTTCTATAAGCCCAGAGTATTGTTGGTACTCTTAAATCCCAGTCATCCCTGTTCACGCTACAAATATTGGTTAATGTTGTCTCCAAGATCTTGTTGAATGCTTCGACCATTCCGTTTACTTATGGATGGTACGGTGTACTCTTCTGATGGTGGACTGCAAATTCTTCAGTCAGGGCTTCAATTGTCTTATTGATGAAGTGTGTACCTTGATCACTCATAAGGATCTTAGGGCATCCAAACCTAGTTATTATGTCATCAAATATAAAATGCACAGCTGTAGTTGCACTATAGTCCTTGACTTCTTTGGCTTCGGCCCAACTGGTTAAGTATTATGTCGCAGTAATAATGTACCTTGCTCTTGTGCACTTTCCTGGTGGGTTTATAGGTCCCACGAAGTCAATGGCCCACTTTTAAAATGCTTTTAGGGTCATCTACGGTGCTAATGGCATTTCATCTCTTCGGGATGGTTTTCCAATTCTCTGGCATACATAACATGCTCTGGCATACTCTTTATCATCTTTGTGTAACGTAGGCCACCAAAGGCCAGCTCGCAGAACCTTCTGCGCAGTTTCTTTCCCTGTGTAATGTCCTCCCACGATGTCTTCATGAGCTTTGTTGGCCCTTGACCAAGTTTGAGGAAACACTTGGTCATATTTGACCATTTTTGGAACTTCGACAGCTTGTCAAATATGGAACGCAGCGCAAAGCAGAGATCGTCGAAGCTAGACCCCTTTCTTAGGTCCTTTTTGGGTTTTGGGGGATAATATAATGGGTATGGGATGTCGGCCCATGGGTTTACCCATGTTTAGGCCTATTTTGTAAAGTATAAATAAATAGCTAGGCAATGTAAGAGAGGAAGATAAGATAAGTTCTAGTAAAGGATTTGTGTATACTATGTGACTAACTTGCAGAGCTGAGTGTGAGTGTTGTAAGTGTTGAGTGCATGGATTGTAAGAAGACTCAGTGTTAGATCTACTCGGGGAAGGAGGATCTGGCGAGGTGCACACAGATCTCTGGTCCTATGCAGAGTACAAGTTTAAGCTATGTGTTGTAATCAGATTGACCAAAGCTAATAAAGAAGAAGAAGACTTTGTGGATGTAGCCCCAGGGTGGGGATGAACCACGGTAAAACAATGTGTTGTGCTTGATGCCTCGACCTAATGTTTTTATCTCTTTCCATGTGTTGTGCTTTGATATGATTATTCTATGTGCTTTGTTATGATATACTTAGATAGATCTACTTTTATTTTTGCTTCTTAGATGTATGGATGTAGATCTGACATATGTGAAAGTGTTGAGTGCTAGACCTATTTTGTTGTTCCTAAGTGCTAACTTAACCTAAATCTAAGTGAATGTTGCAGTGCTCTACGCCATCTGCGGAGTGCCATGAGGGTTAAATACTGATGAATGATCTATGCTAAAGTGTTTCCTAAGTGTTAGAATCACAAATCTATGCCCCAACTAAGGTTGTAGACACATGAGTCTTGCAACCACCCTTGCCTCTACCTTGGGTGAGACTTAATCTACTTCGCAAGTGTTGTTGAAAGGGCAGGTAGTTAGGGTTTTTGGTGTGTTGTTGAAGCGTTGAACCCTGGGTCTTCCCCTGTGCCAACAAATGGTTCTGTTGTTGGGACCTAAAACTGTGATTGTTGGGAACTGAGGAAGAAGAAGCTTTGTGCAGAAAGTCCATCCTGAAATTGTAAAAGCTTTGTGCATGGACCTGTTCCCTAATGCGCAGTGATCCACTTGATCTGAAAAGCTCTGTGTTGAATAAGGAAGGACAAATATGAAGAAAATAAGTCCGATCTGAATGCTTTTTGCTCTAAGAAGGTTAAAGTGGAAGTTTCTAAGTCATATCTATAAAAGAGGTAAGATATGTAAGCTCTGTGCTCTGATAAAGGTAAGAATAGTTAAAATTTATTAGCTCTAGAAGCTTTGTAATCTATAGAAGTAAAAGAAGTGAAATTTTTTGTTTCTGAAGTATGGATTTAGGTATGCTTGATAGATTTTTTCCTAGCTTCAAAACTAGGGCATTGCTAGATAAAAGAACGTTTGATATGAATAGATATGATAGGAATAATGAAATATATGTTATACCTATGCATAGAAAGAATTTTTGGACGAACCAATGGATGCAGGATACTAGAAAGAAACTTTTGTAGGCTATCCATCATGATCCTAGCATGCAGTACAAGAAAAGTTGGGGATCATGGAAGAGAAAGAGAGGATTAACTCTTTGTAACAGTTGCAGAAGACCAGGACATCTTGCTAAGGAATGCCCTGGGGGAAACCCTAGTTGCCTTTGTTGTAAGGCTATGGACCATGAAGTACTGGATTGCCCTAGAATGATTACTAGACTTGAAAAGTTGAATATGGAGCAAGGTCAAGAGACTAAGATTATAAAAGAACCCCAGAAAGAATCAGAGATTATGTTACTAAAAATGAAAGAAACCCTGGATGAACATAAAGATGCCAGTTTGTCAAAGATATTCAAAGAAAAGGAGAAAACTGAAGTAAGAATAGGAGACTTTGACATCGACTGTGCTCTATATGAGGGAACACAGATGAACATTGTGACAGAAAGTACTTGGGAAACCCTAGGAAGGCCCGCTACGGTTCCTTCACTAGGAATAATAGGGTTGTTTAAAGGAAAAACGGTAACCCTATGTGGCAGAATTACCCAGATAGCTATGAGTACCCATGGAGCTTCGACAGAGGAAGAATTTGAAGTCATTAGATTTATTGAGGACCGTGCCCCATTTCCAGCTTTGTTAGGAAAGATCTGGATTGAAAAAGACTAGATCCGAAGAAAAGAAGAAAAGGAAGCCCTAGAACAGAAGAAGCAAGAACTCATGGAATTTATGACTAGAAGGATCGCCTACTTGATGGAAGAACAAGAGAACATATCTCAGTTGTTGAACACCAGGAACCTAGATGTCGAAGCTATAAGAGCATTATAGGAACCACATAAGACCGAAATACCTAATCAATATGTTGAAGGAGTATTACCCTTGGATCTGAAGAAAGAATCTCAATAGCGCGAAGTGACTATGTCGAGAGAAGATAAGACTCGGAATGGAAAAAGGATGATCGAGACGAAGCTTACTCGGAAGAAGGCTAGGAAGCTAAGTAAGAAGAGAGCCAAGATCGAAAAGTTACAGAAGGTTCCGGAGGAAACTTCGCAGAAGGAAAAATCACAAGAATTAAGCTTCGGCGAGATATCAGAACAACGACATCTGACACTTCACCATAGCACCGCAATATAGTTGTTGACTGATATACCCGTTCGACTTGTGCCCCGAACGGAAAAAAAATCATTAAAGGATCACCACCAAACCATTGGACCGCGCCATAATGGATGGATCAACGTTCACAAAAGATTCATACTCGTTGCAACCAGACCATTGATGAAATTCCTATTTATCTCGTCGTGCCGCGCATGAAGAACACTTTTTCCAACTGAAAACTTGAAGCCCGCAAAACTCATAATTGTATATAGTGATCATTGCAAGTAGATCGTTCACCCTAGTGCATTGTTTTGAGATATATTTCTGATCCAGATTTATGTAGGAACACAATGAAATACAGAAATACACATAAACACAGAGATGCAGTGGAAATAAGACTTCATTTCATTAATAACAAATGACTGAAATATGCTTACAAACAGAATGGAAATAAACTAGCTAGGGAACTGGTAGGTTATCTCTGAGAAGAGATGTGGTGGCTATTGGCCTCTAAATTTTGTTCCAATGAGGCTCGAAGGCCTATTATTGAGAAACAATGGAAAACCCTAAACATCCAAATACCTAACCCTAGGAGATGAAACGCCAAGACTATGGGCCCCGTTTGGGTAAGTTGGTACATCAACTTCTCAAGGACGTAACTTTGGCATACGATCTCCGTTTGACGCATTCTATACCTTGTTAGAAAGATCTATCCGAGGACTACAAATTTTGGGTGAGAAACATGATCAATGATCCTTATTGCTCCCCGTTTTCCCAAAAAATGTTGTTTAAGGCCTCAAAACGGCTCTGGAAGTTCAGGACCCGAAAAACTGCTAAAAATAGTAAACTGTGCGGAAACTGAAAAACTGAAAGAAGAAATGGTGGGGGTCCAAGTGGAATAGGTGGGTGGCCACCAATATCCACCTGGATCATTCCTCCCCCCTTAGGAAGAAATGGTCCCCATTGCGTTGAGTTCCTCCATGAGATGAGGAAACTTCTGCTGAACTTGGTCCCTGGTGAGCCATTTGCCTTGGTGAAGGAGTTGGCTTGCTTCGACAACTCGATATAGCGGTATCCTTTGTTTTCGGGTGTGCTTGATCTGTGTATCCATGATCTGATCAGTTCTGGCTTGTTCCATGCTGACTGGATTTCACTATGTTGGTGTGAGTTGTTCTGCCATGTCGGATGTGTCTAGTAAAGGTGGAAAGTAGGGCTGAAGGCGGTCCACATTGAACATTGGGTGCGGACCAAGGAATGGTGGAATGTTGAGCTCAAAGGAATTTTCCCCTACAACCTTGGTGAGGGTGTACGGCCCATATCGGAGCGGATGAAGCTTGCGGTAGGGTCCAGTGAGGTGCTCCTTTTGCAAATGCAGCCACACTTTGTCACCCACTTGAAAGTTGTGTGGCACCCGATGTTGATCATGTCGTTGATTGTACTTAGCATTGGCTCTTTCCAAGATATCATGAACCTTTTGGCGGATGTGTTGAATGTGCTCAATGAAGTTGTTTACCTTATCTGCCTCAGACTGGACATGATCTGAATCTTACTGAGTAGCCACAAATGGCATGGCTATGTCAATGGGACATAGTGGTTGGAATCCCAAGCCCACTTGAAAGGGGTTGTGGTAGTTGAGATATGGAGAGCCCGATTGTAGCTGTGTTGTACATAGGGGAGGCTCTCATCCCATGTGCGTGGATGCTTTGAATTGTACATGCGTAGAATATGTACGATCATCCAGTTGATGACCTCTGTTTGGCCATCAGTTTGCGGATGGAAAGTTGTGGACTTGGTGCGCTTGGTGTCCAACATCGACTAGAGGCTAGACCAAAATGTACTGAGGAACCTACTGTCCCGATCTGAGATGATAGACTGTGGGATTCCAAAGTGTACCCACACTCGTTCAAAGAAGAGTTTAGCAGTGGCTTCTGCTGTGATATTCTTCTTGCAGGCCATCATAATGGACAT
>ML800173.1:100726-146138 GCA_009831015.1 Picea engelmannii
AAATAATCTTTTCTCGGTCAAAAAAGTCATGAACTGAGAAATATCCTTCTAACAGATTCAACCATCTATCTACGGCATCTGCATCTATTTGGCCGTCAAATATGGGAATGTCAAAGTTTACTTGTACCTTAAAAGGAGTGGCACCTCTAGAGTGGCTTATGGATGTCGATGCGCCGCCAGTCGGAATCCGTTGAAGAATCTGGGAAAAGTTGTCCATCATCGCGTTCCTTTGTTTCTCAAGGGCCTCCTCGAGCAACATTTTGATAGGATCTCTTGCTCCCTCATATTTCTTTTCTACCCCCATGGGCGTTCGTCGGGGTTTGCGAGGCTGATCTTGCAAAGGTTCAACCAGATCGAGCCCCAACTCCTTATACCCCGATCTCGTTGGGGACATGCAAAGAAGGATCGAGAATGAGCAGACCGCTCTGATACCATTGATCCATGTTGCTCCCCGTTTTCCCAAAAAAACGTCGTTTAAGGCCTCAAAACAGCTCTGAAAGTTCAGGACCCGAAAAACTGCTAAAAATAGTAAACTGTGCGGAAACTGAAAAACTGAAAGAAGCAATGGTGGGGGTCCAAGTGGAATAGGTGGGTGGCCACCAATATCCACCTAGATCACTTTCCCAAGTGCATATGTCCGACGAACTCACCACGCTTGAGGAATCCATCACAGAAGTCTTTCTCAATTTAATGATTGAGAGAGTCATATCAGAAAGAAGAATTTCCACAGAAGTCCAAGCCTCATCAACGAGAGGAGTGCAAGCCTCCACGTCGACTACTCAAGCTGGAACAGCTTGAGTCGGCGCAGAGAGGAGAACTAAGCATAAGGACGACATATCCAACGCAAATTTAGTTCCATCCATTCTACCATATTACATACCCCCTCTAAGCGGTGAGATTAACAGGGACAATGTCCCTAGAGATTTTGAATATACCCTAGTAACTGCATATTTACCGAAGGGAATATGCACCTACCGCGCAGATCAAGACAAGGTTACAGAGTTGAGGTTTGCGACTTCAACCTGGGGGAAGGCATAGGAAGAAATTATTGAGCAACATCAAGTAATGCAACAAGAGAAGAATGCTCTCCAAGAAAAATTTGAAGAAGGTCGAGCGAAGGTCCAAAAATAGAAAGACCAGCTGCTCACGAAGCAGATCAGAATTGAAGAAGCAGTCAACAGAGAATTTCACTCTATGACTGGCTTAGAGAAGAAGCCCAAAGAGCCCATAGAGCATCAAGTGATGAAGCTGGTTGAAGTTATTCAGGAGCTTCAACAAAGGGTCATGGAACTAGAGCTTCAGACCACACCACAAAATCCACAAGAAGTGTGTGACCAATGCTAATTTGACGCTCAGAGTGCAGTCGAGAGGATTAGAAAACTTGTTGCAGAATGCAAACAACTAAGTAACAAAAGAACGTAGATATATGAGAACCTATATGAAGACCCAGAGTTGAAGAAACTAGAGTCCCAACTCCAAGAAGTGAAGTTGCACGCAGATACAGTACAGGCACAACTCAAGCTCCTATCACCTATCGAGAGGATGAAGATATCCCAGGAACAACAAACTACCCAACAACTTGTTCTTACCATGCAGAAATGAGTGATGGAAGTCACCTAGAAACTCCAGCTAAGCCAAGAGGAGGCCTATATATTATTTGAAGAAATCGAAGGCCAAGTAACACTACTAGAACAAGTAGTTGTTATAGTCGAGAAACAACTAGAAGGGCCTATCAGTGAAGCGGTTGTTCAGGAGTTTGCTGAGAAGGAAGCAGTAGCACAAAGACAAGTCGAAGCAGCTCGAGCCAAGCTCGATACCTTTGAGGAAACTTTACCCAAATCTAAGTGACTCGAGACGAGTCACAGGTGAGTGTTGGGGGCCTGTTGGCCCTTGACCAAGTTTGAGGAAACACTTGGTCATATTTGACCATTTTTGGAACTTCGATAGCTTTTCAAAGATGGAACGCAACGTGAAGCAGAGATCGTGGAAGCTAGACCCCTTTCTTGGGTCCTTTTTGGATTTTTGGGGATAATGTAATGGGTATGGGATGTCGGCCCATGGGTTTACCCATGTTTAGCCCTATTGTGTAAAGTATAAATAAGTAGCTAGGCAATGTAAGAGAGGAAGATAAGCTAAGTGCTAGTAAAGGATTTGTGTATACTATGTGACTGACTTGCAGAGCTGAGTGCGAGTGTTGTAAGTGCTGAGTGCACATATTGTAGGAAGGATCAATGCTATATCTACTCAGGGAAGGAGGATCTGGCGAGGTGCGTGTAGATCTCATGTCCTATGCGGAGTACAAGTTTAAGCTTTGTGTTGTAATCAGATTGGCCAAATCTAAGAAAGAAGAAGAAGACTTTGTGGACGTAGCCCCAGGGTGGGGGTGAACCATGGTAAACCTGTGTGTTGTGCTCAATGCCTCAACCTAATGTTTTTATCTCTTTCCATGTGTTGTGCTTTGATATGATTATGCTATGTGATTTTCTATGATATAATTAGATAGATCTACTTTGCTTTGTTCTTCTTAGATGTATGGATGTAGATCTGACATATGTGAAAATGTCGAGTGCTAGACCTATTTTGTTGTTGCTAAGTGCTAACTTAACCTGGATCTAAGTGAATTTTGCGGTGCTCTACGCCATATGTGGAGTGCCATGAGGGTTAAATATTGATGAATGATCTATGCTAAAGTGTTTTCTAAGTGCTATAATCATAGATCTGTGTCCCAGCTAAGGTTGCAGACACCTTAGTCTTGCAACCACCCTTGCCTCTACCTCGGGTGAGACTTAATCTGCTTCGCAGGTGTTGCTGAAAGGGTCGATAGTTAGAGTTTTGTTAGTTCACTTTTGAAGCGTTGAACCTCGGGTCTGCCCCTGTTCCAAAAAATGGTTCCATTGCCAGGACCTCAAACTGGGATTTTTGGGAACTGAGGAAGAAGAAGCTTTGTGCAGAAAGTTTGTCCTAAAATTGTAAAATCTTTGTGCATGGACCTGTGCCCTAGTGCGTAGTGATCCACTTGATCCGAAAAGCTTTGTTCTGAAGAAGGAATGACATATCTTAATAAAAGAAGTCAGATCTATACTCTTTGTGTTCTAAGAAGGTTAAAGTGGAAGTTTCTAAGTCAGATCTATAGAAGAGGTAAAATCTATAAGCTTTGTGCTCTGATAAAGGTAAGAATAGATAACATTTCTTAGATCTGGAAGCTTTATAATCTATAGAAGTAAAAGAAGTGAAAATTTTTGTTTCTAAAGTATGGATTTAGGTATCCTTGATAGATTTTGTCCTAGCTTGAAAACTAGGGCATTGCTAGATAAAAGAACGTTTGATATGAATAGATATGATAAGAATAATGAAAGATATGTTATACCTATGCATAGAAAGAATTTTTGGACTAACCAATGGATGCAGGATCCTATAAAGAATTTTTTGCAGGCTCACCATCATGATCCTAACGCGCAGTATAAGAAAAGTTGGGGATCATGGAAGAGAAAGAGAGGATTAACTCTTTGTTACAGTTGCAGAAGACCAGGACATCTTGCTAAGGAATGCCCTGGGGGAAACCCTAGTTGTCTCTGTTGTAAATCTATGGACCATGAAGTACTGGATTGCCCTAGAATGATTACTAGACTTGCAAAGTTGAATATGGAGAAAGGTCAAGAGACCAAGATTATAGAAGAACCCCAAAAAGAATCAGAGATTATGTTACTAAAAAAGAAAGAAACCCTGGATGAACATAAATATGCCAGTTTGTCAGAGATATTCAAAGAAAAGGAGAAAATCAAAATAAGAATAGGAGACTTCGACATCGAATGTGCTCTATATGAGGGAAAACAGATGAAAATTATGACATAAAGTACTTGGGAAACCCTAGGAAGGCCCGCTATGGTTCCTTCACTAGGAAGAATAGGGTTGTTTAAAGGAAAAATGGTAACCCTATGTGGCAGAATTACCCAGATAGCTATGAGTACCCATGGAGCTTCGACAGAGGAAGAATTAGAAGTCATTATATTTATGGAGCACTGTGACCCATTTCCATCTTTGTTAGGCAAGATCTATATTGAAAAAGACCAGATCTGGAGAAAACAAGAAAAGGAAGCCCTAGAACAGAAGAAGCAAGAACTCAAGGAATTTATGACTACAAGGATCGCCTACTTGATGGAAGAACAAGATAACATATCTCAGCTATTGAACACTAGGAACTTGGATGTTGAAGCTATAAGAGTGTTAGAGGAACCACAGAAGACTGAAATACCTAATCCATATGCTGAAGGAGTATTACACTTGGATCTGAAGAAATAACCTCAGCAACGCGAAGTGACTATGTCGAGAGAAGATAAGACTCAGAATGTAAAAAGGATGGTTGAGACAAATCTCTCTAGGAAGAAGGCTAGGAATCTAAGTAAGAAGAGAGCCAATATTGAAAAGTTACAAAAGGTTCCGGAGGAAACTTCACAGAAGGAAAAATCAGAAGAATTGAGCTTCGTTGAGATATTAGAACAATGACATCTAGCACTTCACCATAGCGTCGCAATATAGCCGTTGGACCGATATGCCTGCTCGACTTCTGCCCCAAATGGACAGAAAGGCATTAAAGGATCACCACCAGACCTTTGGACCGCACCATAATGAACGGATCAATGTTCACAAAAAGATTCATACCCGTTGCATCTAGACCGTTCATGAATTTCCTATTTATCTCGTCGCTCCACGCATGAAGAACACTTTTTCCAACTAAAAACTTGAATCCCGCAGAACTCGTAATTGTATACAGTGATTATTGTAAGCATATCATTCACCCTATTGCAGTGTTTTGAGATATATTTCCCGAGTGCGTATGTCCGATGAGCTCACCACGCTTGAGGAATCCATCATGGAATTCTGTCTTGATTTAATAACTAAGAGAGTCATATCATAAAGAAGAATGTCCATAGTAGTCCAAGCCTCATCGACGAGAGGAGTGCAAGCCTCCCCGTCGACTGCTCGATCTGGAACATCTCGAGCCGATGCAGAGAGGAGAACTAAGCATAAGGACGACATAGCCAACACAAAGTTAGTGCCATCCATTCTACCAGCTTACATTACCCCCTGAGCGATGAGATTAACAGGGACAGTGTCCCTAGAGATTTTGAATATACCCTAGTAACTGCATATTTATCAAAGGGAATACGCACCTACCGCGCAGATCAAGACAAGGTTACAACGTTGAAGTTTTGTGAATTCAACCCTGGGGAAGGCACAGGAATAAATTATTGAGAAACATTAAGCAACACAACAAGAGAAGAATGTTCTCCAAGAAAAATTTGAATAAGACCGAGCGAAGGTCCAAAAAGAGAAAGAGCAGTTGCTCATGAATCATATCGGAATTGAAGAAGCAGTCAACAGATCATTTCTCTCTATGACCAGCTTAGAGATGAAGGACGATGAGCCCATAGAGCGTCAAGTGATGAAGCTGGATGAATTTATTCAGGAGCTTCAACAAAGGGTCATGGAACTAGAGCTTCAGACCACACCACAAACTCCACACAAAGTACGTGACCAACGATAATTGGACACTCAAAGTGTAGTCGAGAGGATTAGAAAACTTGTTGCTGAATGAAAACAACTAAGTAACAAAAGCGTGCAGATATAATAACAACTATTTGAAGACCTAGAGTTGAAGAAACTGGAGTCCCAACTCTAGGAAGCGAAGCTGCATGTAGATACAGTATAGGCACAACTCAGGCTCCTGTCACCTATCGAGAGGATAAAGAGATCCCAGGAACAATGAACTACCCAACAACTTGTTCTTACCATGTAGAAAAGAGTGATGGAAGTCACCCATAAACTCCATCCGAACCAGGAGGAGGCCTATATACTGTTTGAAGAAATTGAAGGCCAAGGAACACTACTGGAACAAGTAGTTGTTACAGTCGAGCAACAACTGGAAGGGCCTATCAGCAAAGCGGTTGTTCAGGAGTTCGTTGAGAAGGAAGAAGCAGCACAAAGATAATTCGAAGCAGCTCAAGCCAAGCTCGAGACCTTTGAGGCAACTTTACCCAGATCTAAGTGACTCGGG
The DNA here is from genome assembly GCA_009831015.1 of Picea engelmannii. Classification (NCBI taxonomy): domain Eukaryota; kingdom Viridiplantae; phylum Streptophyta; class Pinopsida; order Pinales; family Pinaceae; genus Picea; species Picea engelmannii. The sequence continues at coordinate 106,782 of ML800173.1, forward strand.
ATGAGTCACGGGTGAGTGTTGAGGGCTTGTTGGCCCTTCACCAAGTTTGAGGAAACCCTTGGTCATATTTGACCATTTTTGGAACTTCGACAGCTTGTCAAAGATGGAACGCAACACGAAGCAGAGATCGTGGAAGCTAGACCCCTTTCGTGGGTCATTTTTGGGTTTTGGGGGATAATGTAATGGGTATGGGATGTTGGCCCATGGGTTTACCCATGTTTAGGCCTATTTTGTAAAGTATAAATAAGTATCTAGGCAATGTAAGAGAGGGAGATAAGCTAATTTTTAGTAAAGGCTTCGTGTATACTATGGGACCGACTTGCAGAGATGAGTGCGAGTGTTGTAAGTGTTGAGTGCACAGATTGTAAGAAGGCTCAGTGATAGATCTACTTGGGGAAGGAGGATCTGGTGAGGTGCACACAGATCTCATGTCCTATGCGGAGTAAAAGTTTAAGCATTGTGATGTAATCAGATTGACCGGAGCTAATAAAGAAGAATAAGACTTTGTGGACGTAGCCCCAGGGTGGGGGTGAACCATGGTAAACATGTGTGTTGTGCTCAGTGCCTCGACCTAATGTGTTTGTCTCTTTCCATGTGTTGTGCTTTGATATGATTATGCTATGTTCTTTGTTATGATATACTTAGATAGATCTACTTTGCTTTGTTCTTCTTAGATGTATGGATGTATATCGGACATATGTGAAAGTGTTGAGTGCTACACCTATTTTGTTGTTTCTAAGTGATAACTTAACCTAGATCTAAGTGAATGTTGTGGTGCTCTGTGCCATCTGCGGAGTGTCATGAGTGTTAAATACTGATGAATGATCTATGCTAAAGTGTTTTCTAAGTGTTAGAATCACATATCTATGTCCCAACTAAGGTTACAGACACCTGAGTCTTGCAACCACCCTTGCCTCCACCTCGGGTGAGAGTTAATTTGCTTCACAGGTGTTGCCGAAAGGGCCGGTAGTTAGGGTATTTTTGGTTCTCTGTTGAAGCGTTGAACCCCGGGTCTACCCTTGTGCCAAAAAATGGTTTCGTTGCTGAGACCTAAAACTGTGATTGTTGGGAACTAAGGAAGAAGTAGATTTGTGCAGAAAGTTCATCCTGAAATTGTAAAATCTCTATGCATGGACTTGTGCCCTAGTGCGCAGTGATCCACTTGATCTGAAAAGCTTTGTGCTGAAAAAGGAAGGATAGATCTGAAGAAAAGAAGTCAGATATGAATGCTTTGTGCTCTAAGAAGGTTAAAGTGGAAGTTTTTAAGTCAGATCTATAGAAGAGGTAAGATCTATAAGCTCTGTGCTCTGATAAAGGTAAGAATAGTTAAAATTTCTTAGATCTGAAAGCTTTGTAATCTATAGAAGTAAAAGAAGTGAAAATTTTTGTTTCTAAAGTATGGATTTAGGTATGCTTGATAGATTTTGTCCTAGCTTGAAAACTAGGGAATTTCTAGATAAAAGAACGTTTGATATGAATAGATATAATCAGAATAATGAAAGATATGTTATACCTATGCATAGAAAGAATTTTTGGACTAGCTAATGGATGAAAGATACTAGAAAGAAATTTTTGCAGGCTGGCCATCATGATCCTAGTGCGAAGTACAAGAAAAGTTGGGGATCATGGAAGAGAAATAGAGGATTAACTCTTTGTTACAGTTGCAGAAGACCAGGACATCTTGCTAAGGAATGCCCTGGGGGAAACCCTAGTTGCCTCTGTTGTAAGGCTATGGACCATGAAGTAATGGATTGCCCTAGAATGATTACTAGACTTGAAAGGTTGAATATGGAGCAAGGTCAAGAGACTAAGATTATGGAAGAACCCCAGAAATAATCGGAGATTATGTTATTGAAAATGAAAGAAACCCTAGATGAACATAAAGATGCCAGTTTGTCAAAGATATTCAAAGAAAGGCTAAAATCAAAGTAAGAATAGGAGGCTTCGACATCGACCGTGCTCTATATGAGGGAACACAGATGAACATTATGATAGAAAGTACTTGGGAAACCCTAGGAAGGCCCGCTATGGTTCCTTCACTAGGAAGAATAGGGTTGTTTAAAGGAAAAATGGTAACCCTGTGTGGCAGAATTACCCAGATAGCTATGAGTACCCCTGGAGCTTCGATAGAGGAAGAATTTGAAGCCATTAAATTTATTGCGGATCATGCCACATTTCCAGCTTTGTTAGGAAATATCTGGATTGAAAAAGACCAGATCCAGAAAAAAGAAGAAAAGGAATCCCTAGAACAGAAGAAGCAAGAACTTATGGAATTTATGACTAGAAGGATCGCCTACTTGATGGAAGAAAAAGAGAACAGATCTCAGTTTTTGAACACCAGGAACCTGGATGTCGAAGCTATAAGAGCATTAGAGGAACTACAGAAGACTGAAATACCTAATCCATATGCTCAAGGAGTATTACCCTTGGATCTTAAGAAAGAACCTCAGCAGCGCGAAGTGAGTATGTCGAGAGAAGATAAGACTCAGAATGGAAAAAGGATGACCCAGACGAAGCTCACTGGGAATAAAGCTAGGAAGCTAAGTAAGAGGAGAGCCAAAATCGAAAATTTACAGAAGGTTCTGGAGGAAACTTCGTAGAAAGAAAAATCACAATAATTGAGCTTCACCGAGATATCAGAACAACGACATCTGGCACTTCGCCATAGTGCCGCAATATAGCCATTGGACCGATATACCCGTTCGACTTCCGCCTCAAACAGACAGAAAAGCATTAAATGATCACCACCAGACTGTTGGACTGCACCATAACAGATGGATCAATGTTCACGGAAGCTTTATACCTGTTGCAACCAGACCGTTGATGAATTTCCTATTTAGCTTGTCGCGTCGTGCACGAAGAACACTTTTTCCAACTGAAATCATGAAACCCGCAGAACTCGTAATTGTATACAGTGATCATTGCAAGCAGCTCATTCACCCTAGTGCAGTGTTTTGAGATATCTTTCCCGAGTGCATATGTCCGACGAGCTCACCACGCTTAAGGAATCCATCACAGAATTCCTTCTCGATTTAATTACTAAGAGAGTCATATCAGAAAGAAGAATGTCCACAGGAGTCCAAGCCTCATCGACGAGAGGAGTGCAAGCCTCCATGTCGACTGCTCGAGCTAGAACATATCGAGCCAACGCAGAGAGGAGAAATAAGAACAAGGACGACATAGCCAACCGAAAGTTAGTGCCATCCATTCTACCAGCTTACATACCCCCTCTGAGTGGTGAGATTAACAGGGACAGTGTCCCTAGATATTTTGAATATACCCTAGTAATTGCATATTTACCGAGGGGAATACGCACCTACCACATAGATCAAGACAAGGTTACAGCATTGAAGTTTTGTGAATTCAACCTGGGGAAAGGCATAGGAAGAAATTATTGAGCAACATCAAGAAGTGCAACAAGAGAAGAATGCTCTCCAAGAAAAATTTGAAGAAGACCGAGCGAAGGTCCAAAAAGAGAAAGACCAGCTGCTCGCGAAGCATATCAGAATTGAAGAAGAAGTCAACAGAGCTTCAGACCACACCAGATATTCAGACCACACCACAAACTCTGCAAGAAGTGCGCAACCAACGAGAATTGGACGCTCAGAGTGCAGTCGAGAGGATTAGAAAACTTCCTGCAGAATGAAAACAAATAAGTAACAAAAGCGCGCAGATATGTGACCAACTATCTGAAGACCCAGAGTTGAAGAAACTGGAGTCCCAACTCCAGGAAGAGAAGCTTCACGTAGATACAATATAGGCACAGCTCAAGCTCCTATCACCTATCGAGAGGATGAAGAGATCCAAGGAACAACAAACTACCCAACAACTTGTTCTTACCATGCAGAAAAGAGTGATGGAAGTCACCCAGAAACTCCAGTCGAGCCAGGAGAAGGCCTATATATTGTTTGAAGAAATTGAAGACCAAGGAACACTACTGGAACAAGTAGTTGTTACAGTCAATCAGCAACTTGAAGGGCCTATCAGCGAAGAAGTTGTTCAGGAGTTCGTTGAGAAGGAAGTAGTAGCACAAGGACAATTCGAAGCAGCTCAAGCCAAGCTCGAGACCTTTGAGGAAAATTTACCCAGATCTAAGTGAATCGGGACGAGTCACAGGTGAGTGTTGGGGGCCTATTTGCCCTTGACCAAGTTTGAGGAAACACTTGGTCATATTTGACCATTTTAGGAACTTCGACATCTTGTCAAAGATGGAACGCCACATGAAGTGGATATCATGGAATCTAAACCCCTTTCTTGGGTCCTTTTTGGGTTTTTGGGGATAATCTAATGGATATGGGATGTCGACCCATGGTTTTACCCATGTTTAGGCCTATTTTGTAAAGTATAAATAAGTAGCTACACAATGTAAGAGAGGCAGATAAGCTAAGTGCTAGTAAAGGCTTTGTGTATAATGTGTGACCGACTTGCAGAGCTGAGTGTGAGTGTTGTAAGTGTTGAGTGCATGGATTGTAAGAAGGCTCAGTGCTAGATCTACTTGGGGAATGAGGATCTGGCGAGGTGTGCGTAGATCTCCTGTCATATGCGGAGTACAAGTTTAAGCTCTGTGTTGTAATCAAATTGACCAAAGCTACTAAATGAGAAGAAGACTTTGTGGACGTAGCCCCAGGGTGGGGGTGAACCACAGTAAACCTGTGTGTTGTGGTCGATGCCTCGACCTAATGTGTTTGTCTCTTTCCATTTGTTGTGCTTTGATATGATTATACTATGTGCGTTGCTATGATATACTTAGATAGATCTACTTTTCTTTGTGCTTCTTAGATGTATGGATGTAGATCTTACATATGTGAAAGTGTTGAGTGCTAGACCTATCTTGTTGTTGCTAAGTGATAACTTAACCTAGATCTAAGTGAATGTTGCAGTGCTCTGCGCCATCTGCAGTGTGCCATGAGGGTTAAATATTGATGAATGATCTATGCTAAAGTGTTTTCTAAGTGTTAGAATCACATATCTGTGTCCCAACTAAGGTTGCAGACACCTGAGTCTTGCAACCACCCTTGCCTCTACCTCGGGTGAGACTTAATCTGCTTTGCAGGTGTTACCGAAAGGGCCAGTAGTTAGCGTTTTGTTGGTGCAGTTTTGAAGCATTGAACCCCGGGTCTGCCCCTGTGCCAACAAATGGTTCTATTTCTAGGACCTGAAACCATGATTGTTGGGAACTGAGGAAGAAGAAGCTTTGTGCAAAAAGTTCATCTTGAAATTGTAAAAGCTCTGTGCATGGACCTGTGCCCTAGTGCTCAGTGATCCACTTGATCTGAAAAGCTCTGTGCTGAAGAAGGAAGGAGAAATCTGAAGAAAATAAGTCAGATCTGAACGCTTTGTGCTCTAAGAAGGTTAAAGTGGAAGTTTCTAAGTCAGATCTACATAAGAGGTAAGATCTATATGCTTTGTGTCATGATAAAGGTAAGAATAGTTAACATTTCTTAGATCTGGAAGCTTTGTAATCTATAGAAGTAAAAGAAGTGAAAATTTTTGTTTCTAAAGTATGGATTTAGGTATTCTTGATAGATTTTGTCCTGGCTTGAAAACTAGGGTATTTCTAGATAAAAGAACATTTGATATGAATAGATCTTATAAGAATAATGAAAGGTATGTTATACCTATGCATAGAAAGAATTTTTGGACTAACCAATGTATGCAGGATCCTAGAAATAAATTTTTGCAGTCTGGCCATCATTATCCTAGCGTGCAGTACAAGAAAAGTTGGGGATCATGGAAGAGAAAGAGAGGATTAACTCTTTGTTACAGTTGCAGAAGACCAAGACATCTTACTAAGGATTTCCCTGGGGGAAACCCTAGTTGCCTCTGTTGTAAGGCTATGGACCATGAAGTACTGGATTGCCCTAGAATGATTACTAGACTTGAAAAGCTGAATATGGAGCAAGGTCAAGAGACTAAGATTATAGAAGAACCCCAGAAATAATCAGAGATTATGTTACTGAAAATGAAAGAAACCCTGGATGAACATAAGGATTCCAGTTTTTCAAAGATATTCAAAGAAAAGGAGAAAATCGAAGTAAGAATAGGAGACTTTGACATCGATTGTGCTCTATATGAGGGAACATAGATGAACATTATGACAGAAAGTACTTGGGAAACCCTAGGAAGGCCCTCTATGGTTCCTTCACTAGGAAGAATAGGGTTTCTTAAAGGAAAAATGGTAACCCTATGTGGCAGAATTACCCAGATAGCTATGAGTACCCATGGAGCTTCGACAGAGGAAGAATTCAAAGTCATTAGATTTATTGAGGACCGTGCCCCATTTCCCTCTTTGTTAGGCAATATCTGGATTGAAAAAGACTAGATCCAGAGAAAAGAAAAAAAGGAATCCCTAGAACAGAAGAAGCAAGAACTCATGGAATTTATGACTAGAAGGATCGCCTACTTGATGGAAGAAGAAGAGAACAGATCTCAACTGTTGAACACTAGGAACCTGGATGTCAAGGCTATAAGAGCGTTAGAGGAACCACTTAAGATCTAAATACCTAATCCATATGTTGAAGGAGTATTGCCCTTGGATATGAAGAAAGAACCTCAACAACGCGAAGTGACTATGTCGAGAGAAGATAAGACTCAGAATGGAAAAAGGATGACCGAGACGAAGCTCACTGGGAATAAGGCTAGGAAGTTAAGTAAGAAGAGAGCAAAGATCGAAAATTTACAGAAAGTTCCGGAGGAAACTTCACAGAAGGAAAAAGAACAAGAATTGAGCTTTGTCGAGATATCAGAACAATGACATCTGGAACTTCGCCATAGCACCGCAATATAGTCGTTGGACCGATATACCCATTTGACTTCTGCCCCGAACGGACAAAAAATCATTAAAGGATCACCACCAGACCGTTGGACTGCACCATAATGGATGGATCAACGTTCACGAAAGCTTCATACCCATTGCAACCAGACCATTGATGAATTTCCTATTTAGCTTGTCACACCGCGCACAAAGAACACTTTTTCCAACTGAAAACTCGAAGCCCACATAAATCGTAATTGTATATAGTGATCATTGCAAGCGGAGCATTCACCCTAGTGCAGTGTTTTGAGATATCTTTCTTGAGTGTGTATTTCTGACGAGCTCACCGCACTTGAGGAATCCATCACAGAAGTCCTTCTCGATTTAATGACTGAGAGAGTCATATCAGAAAGAAGAATGTCCACATGAGTCCAAGCCTTATCGATGAGAGGAGTGCAAGCCTCCCCGTCGACTGCTCAAGCTGGAACATATCAAGTCGATGCAGAGAGGAGAACTAAGGATAAGGACGACATAGCCAACACAAAGTTAGTGCAATCAATTCTACCAGCTTACATACCCCCTTTGAGCGGTGAGATTAATAGGGATAGTGTCCCTAGAGATTTTGAATATACCCTAGTAATTGCATATTTACCGAAGGGAATACACACCTACCATGCAGATCAAGACAAGGTTACAACGTTGAAGTTTTGCGACTTCAACCTGGGGGAAGGCACAGGAAGAAATCATTGAGCAACATCAAGTAGCACAACAAGAGAAGAATGCTCTCCAAGAATAATTTGAAGAATATTGAGCGGAGGTCCAAAAAGAGAAAGAGTAGTTGCTCGCGAAGAAGATCGGAATTGAAGAAGCAGTCAACAAAGCATTTCACTCTATGACCGGCTTAGAGAAGAAGGTCGAAGAGCCCATAGAGTGTCAAGTGATGAAGTTGGTTGAAGTTATTCAACAGCTTTAACAAAGGGTCATGGAACTAGAGCTTCATACCACACCACAAACTCCGCAAGAAGTGCGCTAGCAACGAGAATTGGATGCTCAGAGTGCAGTCGAGAGGATTAGAAAACTTGTTGCAGAATGAAAACAACTAAGTAACAAAAGCACGCAGATATATGAGAAACTATGTGAAGACCCAGAATTGAATAAATTGGAGTCACAACTCTAGGAAGCGTAGCTGCATGCAGATATAGTACATGCACAACTCAAGCTCTTGTTACCTATCGAGGGAATGAAGAGATCCCAGGAACAATGAACTGCCCAACAACTTGTTCTTACCATGCAGAAAAGAGTGATGGAAGTCACCCAGAAACTCCAGTCAAGCTTGGAGGAGGCCTATATACTGTTTGAATAAATTGAAGGCTAAGGAACACTATTTGAAAAAGTAGTTGTTGTAGTCGAGCAGCAACTGGAAGGGCCTATCAGTGAAGCGGTTGTTCTGGAGTTCGCTGAGAAGGAAGCAGTAGCACAGAGACAAGTCGAAGAAGCTCGAGCGAAGATCAATACCTTTGAGGAAACTTTACCCAGATCTGAGTGACTCGGGATGAGTCACAGGTGAGTGTTGGGGGTATGTTGGCCCTTGAACAAGTTTGAGGAAACACTTGGTCATATTTGACCTTTTTTGGAACTTTGACAACTTGTCAAAGATGGAACGCAACGTGAAGCGGAGATCGTGGAAGCTAGATCCCTTTCTTGGGTCTTTTTTGGGTTTGGGGGGATAATGTAATGGGTATTGGAGGTCGGCTCATGTGTATATTGTGTGACCGACTTGCAGAGCTGAGTGTAAGTGTTGTAAGTACTGAGTGCATAGATTGTAAGAAGGCTCGGTGCTATATCTACTCACGGAAGGAGGATCTGGCGAGGTGCGCATAGATCTCCTATCCTATGCAGAGTACAAGTTTAAGCTATGTGTTGTAATCAGATTGAACAAAGCTAATAAAGAAGAAGAAGACTTTGTGGATGTATCCCTAGGGTGGGGGTGAACCACGGTAAACCTGTGTGTTGTGCTCAGTTCCTCGACCTAATGTGTTTTTCTCTTTCCATGTGTTGTGCTTTGATATGATTATGATATGTGCTTTGCTATGATATACTTAGATAGATATACTTTTATTTGTGCTTCTTAGATGTATGGATGTAGATCTGACATATGTGAAAGTGTTGAGTGTTAGACCTATTTTGTTGTTGTTAAGTGATAACTTAACCTAAATCTAAGTGAATGTTGTGGTGCTATGTGCCATCTACGGAGTTCCATGAGGGTTAAATATTGATGAATGATATATGCTAAAGTGTTTTTTAGGTGTTAGAATCACAGATCTGCGTCCCAGCTAAGGTTGCAGACACCTGAGTCTTGCAACCACCCCTGTCTCTACCCCGGGTGAGACTTCATCTGCTTCATAGGTGTTGCCGAAAGGGCTGGTAGTTAGGGTTTTGTTGGTGCATTGTTGAAGCGTTGAACCCTGAGTATGCCCCTGTGCCAACAAGCTTCTGCAAGGATCAGTGGTCGCTTGTATCCATAACACACCTCCTTAATATTTCATCTGACCCCATTTTTTACAACTGTCCAACTATAAGTGAAAATTCTACAGCACGCACCACTAGTTGTTTCTTCTAAGGAATTGTATACTCACTTGTAGCCATTCATTTTGACAATAACTTGACTATGTCTACGAAGTGGTCATCAAGCTTTCTAATGGTGAGCAAATGTGCATTCGGTAATGTATCCTCCAAGTTGGTAGGTTCTTCGCCATGGTCCAACCTTGATAAGTGGTATGGGCCCTTGTTCATTCTTCCTGGCTTAACTATGATCTCAAAATCATATTCTTGAAACTGCAGAAGCCATCTTCATATTCGCCCCCCAACACTGGCTTGTTGACTAGGTACTTCAGTGCAAAGTGATCAGTAAACATTTTAAAGTGTCCTCCCAACAAGTACTGGCATAATTTTTGCAGTGCATACATCATGGCTAGTCCCTCTCTCTCTATAGTGGTGTAATTAACTTCAGTTGTGGATAGTTTCCTGCTAGAAAATGCTAATGGATGATCATTCTCCCCTTCTCCAGGTTGTGCCATTACTGCTCCTAATGCAATAGAAGATGCATTGACATGCACATGGAATTCTTTGCTCCAATCTGGAAAAACCAGAATGGGCGTTGTAACCATCTTTTGTTTCAGTGTGTCGAAGCTCTGCTGACATTCATATGTCCACTCATATTGGCAATCCTTATTCAACAGCTTCTCCATTGGTGTTGTAATTTGGGCATATCCTTTGATAAATTTCCTATAATATCCAGTATGGCCCAGTGCAGTGCGCAGTTGTTTGACTAAAGTAGGAGGTGGGAAATCAACAATAATTACAATTTTAGAAGGGTCAACCAGTAATCCCTGCTTGCATGCAATATGAACTAATAGCACTCCAAATGGTGAGAATAAGATGCATTTCTTTAGATTCAAAGCGATTTGACACTGCCTACATTTGTCCAACATTAGCCCTAGACATTCAATATGATTTTTCAACAAACTAAAAATAGTCCAGTCATCAAAGTATGCTTCTAAAAATTTATGCAAAAATTCTTTGAACGCTTCGACTACCACCCTGGAAAAGATGGTCAGCGCATTCTTCAATCCAAATGGCATTACTGTATATTGGTAGGATCCCCACTCTGTGGCAAATGTAGTCTCATGACGGTCCTCCTTAGCAATGTGGATATGATGGTATCCTGAAAAGACATCTGTAAAAGAATATACTTCCTGGCCTCCCACGTTATCCAACACTTTGTATGTGAATGGTGTAGGGAAAGGGTCAGGCAGACATGCATCATTCAACTTTCTGAGGTCCACACAGATCATGATTTCTCCTATCTTCATGTCTTGTACCACCATAGGGCTGATCCACTCCGACTCTTTGAAAGGTTCAATAATCCCTGCTTCCAACATTCTGTCGAGCTCGATCTTCACTTTTTCCTTGTATTTCGAGTTCAGTCTGTAAGTGATTCTATTGATTGGCTTTGCATCTAGTTTTAAAGGTATTCTCATCTCACTCATAGGCCTTTTGATTCCCTTCATATCTATGAACTTGGTTGGGAACAAGTCTTGATATTCATGCAATAACTCTGTAATCTTGTCAATGGTAGCAGCATCCCAATAATCTCCGACATTGGCAAGCTTCAATGTCTCCTCTGTCCCAATATTGACTTTCTTTATTTTGATCAGTTGTCCTATGAATGGCATCTCAACTCCTGGTCCTTCCACATTTCTATGGCCTTCTGTCTCAGCGATGTTTACCTTCCTTGGATCATCATCTTCATCAGCATTAATGTTGTAACATCCTTGCAATTTCTGGAATGGCGCAGTCCATTCATCCTCTTCTTGCTCCAAAGAGAGGCCAATTGCCTCCTTAAATACTTTTTGTCGCAAAATCTATAATTCTTGGTCTATTGAAGGAAATTCACTTTCAAACAAAAAGGTGGTTACAAAATTTTGGGTCATACCTTCCCAATCTAAAGTGGCGAGGCGCAGCTCTGCTTGGAGGTACCAGTTGATAGGGATCGTGTCCAGCGTGTTAATGAATATATGCACCCATTTTTCTCGAAGAATGTCACTTCAGGACTCTTCACACCTTTGCACATGGTCTTTTGGGGAACTTCGACCTATGTACCTCACTTCACAGCTTCCTACTTGTGCTGAGAATCGTGTTTTCATCAAAGTTTGACATTGTGTCCAATATGTGATGTTTCCTTTGTGCGTCCCCTACCATCTTACTGGTGTGGCTTTCATGGCCTCATCCATTGCCAATGGCCTCTGTTGTGTTGATACACTTGTCTCAATCTCTGATAAGAAGTTTTCTAAAGGGTTCAACCCATCAAATGTGGGTAAGTTACTCACTGTTGTGTCGATCCAGCGAACCTCTCTGGTTAGTCTAGCACATCTTCTGGTAGAGACTTCATACATCTGGTTCTGCCAGTTATCCAGCGCTTCTTTTGAGTCCAATGAACATGTGTTGTCGCTTCGCTAGCTCAGATTCCCATCGGCTGTAGGATTGATATAATCCCGTTATCTGGATGTTAGTTTGTAGATGTTTTCCAGTTCGTACGCATGGTCTTCTTCTCTGATAGGCTCTGTGTATCGCAAAACCTTATCTGGATCTAAAGGTGCAATGACCCTAAGGCCATATCTTTCAAATGTCATACGCCTCTTCTTTAGATCAATAATAGTAGAATTGTTAAAGGCCCAATCAATTCCTAATAATGCAGCATAAGGGCAACTGTCATCAACAATTTCAATTACTTCAAAATATGCAAAGGTTCTAACTCCATCGATGTCCACAGGGACATGCTCCAACCATCCAAATGGGACGACAAATTGTTGATTAACCATTATAAGCCTGATAGGGGAATAGATCAACTTTGGTTTTCCCATCAGTTCCCTGCTTTGCTTCGTCATGACATTGACCTCCAACCCTAAGTCGAGGACCACATAGTCTACATCATATTCTCCTATTTGAGAATTCAAGTGTAATTCTTTATTTGTCCTTCTCATTTTCCCAATTTGGTGCATTGCAATATTTAGTAAGGAGTCTATCTTTCCTAGCTCATACTACTTGATTAAATCTTGTAAATCTTGTACAATGCTTTTATCGTGAATCAACTTAACACAAGTGCACGAAAATTCCATGAGTTTTCTTACCTCTTTTCCTTTTGTTGGCGACGCGGACTGATCAAATGCCCGAGGCATGCCATATTCTTTGATTTCTAGTTTTTTCTTTGATGAAGACCCTTGATCTCCTTTGAACTCTTTTCTTGCCTCTTCAAATATCTGTCTTTTTGTCTTAGCATCAAATGTTGGGGTCTTCTCTGTATCTTTCCTGACTTTGTGGTCGTCTGCAGTCTTTCCTTGGGCTGCTTTGTCTTCTCCTATAGCATCACCTCCTCGCGTGATAACAATGACTCTAGGATCTACTCTGCGAGGTCCAACATATATCAGTTGCACTTGCGGGTTTTGCTAAGGTCCTCATATTTCCTGAAGCTTAGCTAGCAGCAAAGGGCATTCCTCGATGACATGCTCAAAGAAATTGAAATAACTGCAGGTTGTGCAAGAGTTCTGGCAATCCCTCGCTAAATGTCCTAGCTGTGTGTAGTTGTAACAGATTATTTGTCCTCCTCCTCGACCCATACCTCCTCCTCTTCCTCGACCTCTGTATCCACCGAGAGGATTGAAACTTCCTCTTCCTGGAGAATTCTACTGTGAATTGTTTCCTTCTTGGTGTATGTCACCTTGGATCTTGTATATGTCTCTTGATATTTCGTGCATCATGTCAAAATCCCTACAATCTCTATCATCATGCCCTATGGACTTACAGAATGTGCAGTACAAGTTTGTGGGTCTCTGAACATACTTCTTGTTGGCACACAGGGGAAAACCCAAGGTTCAACGCTCAAGAGTGCACCAACAAAGCCCTAACTACCGACCCTTTCGGCAACACCTGCGAAGCAGATGAAGTCTCACCCGAGGTAGAGGCAGGGGTGGTTGTCAGACTCAGGTGTCTGCAACCTTAGCTGGGACACAGATCTATGATTATCTTTCTTACAGCACACTTAGCATCAGTTATTCCTTAGCATACCTTCATTAATATACTTCGCAGAAGGCACAGAGAATCATAGTGAATACTATACAAAGAAGGATTCAATACTTATCCACAAAAATATATGTTAGATTCAACAGATCAAGCACTAAGCATCTCATATATCAGATCTAATGTTCCTTTATTCATCAACAACACAGAGCATAACTAGATCTACTTAATCACATCAAGCACTTAACCAAGAAAGAGATAAATACATAAGAGCGAAGCACAAAACATTATACACACAGTTATTGTGGTTCACCCCCAACCTGGGGCTATGTCCACAAAGTCTTCTTTATATTATCTTGGTCAAGTAGTTACAACACAAAGCTTCAATGACCCTTACTTCGCACAAGACAGAAGATCCGTGTATCTCGCTAGATCCTTCTTCCTTGCACTCAGAAAAAATCCTTCTACAGTCTCTCACAGGGACTTGCACTCAACTCTACAAGTCTTAAACAATATGCACAGAGCCTTACAATACTTGATCACACAGATCCAACTCTTAGCACTGTAGCCAACTTGCACTAAGTAATCACCAAGTGCACTAAGAAACAACCTCCCCTATTTCTTAGATTGCCTATCTATTTATAGATTACAAAATGGGCCTAAATGTGGGTAAACCCACATGCCGACATCCCTTTCCTGTTACATCAACCCAAAACCCTAAAATGGGCCCAAAAATAGGTCTTGCTTCCTTAATTTCCGCTTCGAGTTGTGCTCCATTTTTGGCAAGATGTTGTAGTCCCCAAAAGTGGTCAAGTATGACCAAGTAATCTTAAACTTGGTCAAGGGCCAATAGGCCCCCAACACTCACTTGTGACTCGTCCTGAGTCACTCAGGTCTGACCAATTCTTCTTCGAACACCTCGAGCTTGGCTCGAGCAGCTTCGACCTGCTGCAGTGCGACAACCTCTTGTTCAGTAAATTCCTCGATTACTGTGTCATTGAGTGGTCCTTCCAAGTCTTGTTCTGTAGTGATGACACCCTATTCGAGTTCATCTCCTTGGATTTCAAGTTCGGTGAACAATTGGCATGCCTTCTCTTGGAGTGGTTGCAGTCATTGAGAGATGTCCATTACTTTACTTTGCAACATGTGTACTTGTTGTTGGGTTGTGCATTTCTCTACGAACCTCTTCATTATTTTGACTAGGGTCACGGAATTCAGTTGTGCTTGTAGCACATCTGCATGTTGTTTTTCTTCGTGGAGTTGTGCCTCCAATGTCTGCAATTTTGGATTCTCTGCAAGGGTTTCATAGGTTTGGGCGCTTTTGGTGCTTATTTGCATGCATTCCGAAGCCAAATTTTTTAATCGGTCGACTGCGCTTCGAGCAGTAGCCTCTCTTAGATCTCTTATCTCTTGGGGTGTCTCAGGCACGGTGCGGAGCTCCAGATCCATGATGCATTGTTGAAGCTGTTGGATTACTACTTCCAGTTGGGTCACCTGCTGTGGAAGATGATATTCCATCTTCACTTCTATGATCGTCATAGAGCACAGTGCCTTCTGAACTCATTCTTGTGTTTCAAGTTGCTCTACTAGCAACTGGTCCTTTCTCTGTTGTAACTAGGATTTTTCCTCCTCCCATTCCGCTTGTAAGTCAAGTTGATCATGTTCTTCCTTTCTCCGTTGCTATTCATGTGCACTCTATGCTTACGACAAAGCCTGGGTGGCTTTCGCTATGTCTTCTTGGGCTCGTCGAAGGCGAGCTTCGACTTTCTCGGCGATCTGGCGTAACTGTGTGGGCTCATCGCCTATTCCTAATTTTTCCATTATTAACAGTGCCATAGAAATTGCTTGGCTAGACTAAAGTGCCTACTGTGCTTCTTTGAATTTGCTCGTGATCCGGAGGAATAGTTCCTCCTGCTTTGCTTCTTGCTTTTCCGCGATATCTAATGAAACATCATTCAACGCGACAATTAAGAAGTCAAAATCATCTGGGGTAAGTGTAGTCTTAAGCGTGGTCCGAGTGGCCTTAGTTTTCTTTCTGGATGAGGGCCTCGGTGGGGTAATATTCATTTTCTTGGAGGGATCTGCCTCGTCCCTAGGCGGGGTAACCTTTCCTTTTCTCTATTCAACTTATGTGCCCCCTAGTTCTTCATCATCACCTCCCTTCACATGTGAGAGCGAAGTAGTCTTCGTGGATGTGTTGTGGATATCTTGAACTTCCACATCCTTCTTAGTCTTGCACGATCCCGGTGTATCCGACATAGCTTCAGGGCTATCTACGTCGGACATCTCTAAGGGGTATGCTACAACAAGGAGGTATTCTGACCATTCCTTGGTAATCTCCTCCAGGTCATCTTTTGTTAGCTTGTAATATGACCAGAGTTGTTGTTTGTGTTCATCTGCACGCGCTGTGATGTAGGTGAAGTGACGATCTGCGTTGAATTTCATCAAAGGTCGAAACCTATGAAGAGTGTTGGGTGTAACACGCGGTGTAGACTAAATGGAATTCCTCAACTGAATGTAGTATACATAGAATATGGCATTGGACTGCCACTGTTTGTTCATGTCACTGGAGTACCACAACGTAAAGAACTTCACGGCCAGGGGTTCGAAGGGTTCGATCTCTAAAAACATGGCTCCCTCGGACAGTTCCCATGCGATGAAGGCGATCATTATGAGCAACCAGTTAAAGTGGAACTCATACCCTTGGTCCTGTGCTTGTCTACAGTCAAGCTCTAGATGATTTATAAGGTGTTTCACCCAGTTCATTTGTAGTCCCTCTGCGCACTTCCCTGCAAGGTCAACTACAAATCCGGTCACCTGTGTAGGTCTGTTTTTTCGGACTAACTTTCCTGCAATCAGATGGAAGCCAAAGCATACTACTGCATTATTAATGGAGGCTAACTTGTAACCTCGCATGCCTTTCTCCATATTTCCATATGTGTCTTTTATTCGTTGAGCGAGAGCACAATCTACGGTCTTTCCCGGGTAAAAGTCCTACAGGTCAGGGCCGGGCATGCTTATCCCAGTGATCTGATTGATCAAAATCAGATCCGCGGTGATGCGTCGGTCCAGCCATAGGTATCCTTTGTATTAGAAGGACAACAACAATCGAACACAGGCATTTACTTCTTGATGCCTCCCGAAATATGGGATCTTCATTGCGTTGAGGAGGGTTGACTGTGCAAGGTTATGGGTCCATTGTTGTGGTACAATGTTGAGGTTATTTCCTTTTGTAATGGTTGAGTACTTGTGTGGGGCTAGCATACTGTACACCTTGCGATCTACAAAGTTAAAATCATTGAATTTCAGCATGGTGATCTTTTCCTGGTCAGCATGAACTGCGCGCACCCCTTTCGGGAGGTACGCAATGACTACAGCATAGTCGAAGTCTCTGGGTATAGAGTCTCGATTCATTGGTCCGCTTAGTGGTGGGATATATTTAGGCAATATGCTTGGGATTGTATTCACAGTGGAGAAGTTATTTACTAGCTTAGATCGTCTTTCTGAAGGCAGTTGGGATGGTCTTGTTCGAGTAGTGGAGGGGGAAGCTGGCAGTACGCCCGAGGACGATGCATGTACACCTATAGAAATTCCGCATTCTGACATGACTCTCTTAGTCATTAAATCAATTAGAACTTCTTCAACAATTTTCTCAGCAGCGCTGAGCTCCTTTGACATACAAACTTGGGTCAGATGGCTCGGGTGCAACAGGAATTCAAAGACGACAGCGAATAGTAAGGCAATGATCTCAGGGTAAGTAAATCTCAGGGTTCGCACTCAGATTCTCAGTTAGCAAAAAGTATTCTCGGTGCGTGGCGTGACAAGTTAAGTAGGCAATCTCAACAACGGTCTACTTGCAACGGACATGGGGCCTTCATTAACTTTGTTCTATCCGTTCTAGTGCTATCCAACGGTATAGTGGTAACCCATAACTGCTTTTCGATCCGTTCAGAGCAACGGTCGAACGGGTATATCGGTTCCAACGGCTATATTGCTTCTTCATGGTGAAGTATTCTATGTCGTTGTTTTGATATCTCGAAGAAGATCCAATTCTGCAATTCTTCTTGCTGCGAAGTGTCCTCTAGAACCTCTTGTAATCATACAGTATGAGCCCTTTTCTTTCTTAACTTCCTAGCCTTCTTCCCAGTGAGTTTCATCTCAGTAATGCTTTTACCATTCTTATGTTTATCTTCTGTGGTCTTAGTTACTTCGCTCTGTGGAAAATATTTCTTAAGGTTCCTTGATAATACTTCTTCTGTATCAAAAATAGGTAACTCGATCTTCTGTGGATCCTCAAGTGTTCTCTTAGCTTCAACATTGGAGGTACAAATATTAAATATCTGCGGTCTGCGCTTCTATTCTTCAATCAAGTGTGTGATCCTTCTGGTCATAAAGTCTTTTAACTCTTGCTTCTTCTGTTCTGAAAATTTCTCTTCTTCTCTTTGTCTGGCCTATTCTCTATCAATCCAGGGTTTTCCTATGAGCATGGTAAATGGGGTGAGGTTTTCAACAAATTTAATGATCTCAAAGTCTTCCTCTGTCGAAGTTCCATTGGCAGTCATAGGTATCTGGGCGAGCCTTCCACATAGGTTTACTAGCTTTCCGCTAAAGAAACTTGTTCCTCCTAGGAAGGGATCATGGAAGGCTTCCCTATAGCTTCCCAAGTTCTTCCTGGCATAATGTTCACTTGCGCTTCTTCATCAAGAGTACAGTCAATGTCAAAGTCCCATATTCTTGCTTTGATTTTCTCTTTTTCTTTGAAGATCTCTGATAGCCTAACATGTCGGTGGTCATTCAAGGTAATTTTCATATGTAGCAATATATTTTCTGATTCTTTTTGGGTTTCTACTATAATCTTGGCCTCTTGATCTCCCTCGGGATTTGCTTGTTCCATATTCATCTTCTCAAGCCTAGCAATCATTCTAGGGCAATCCAATACTTCATGGTCCATAACCTTACAACATAGGCAACTAGGTCTTCTCCCAAGGATTCTTTGGCAAGATGTCTCGGTCGTCTGCAACTATAACAGAGGGTTAATCCTCTTTTTCATTTATATGTTCCCCAACTCCTTCTGTACTGCGCACTAGGATCATGGTGACTGGCCTGCAAAAAAAAATTTCTAGGATCTTGCATCCACTTGTTAGTCCAGACATTCTTTCGATGCATAGGTATAACATATCTATCACTATACTTATCAAAGCTATTCATATCAAGCTTTCTTTTATTTATAGGAAAAAATCTATCAAACATGCCTAGATCCATGCTTTAGAAACAAAAAATTTCACTTATCTTACTTCTACAGAGCATAAAGATTCCAGATATAAGACTTTTAACTATTCTTACCTTTAACAGAGCACAAATCTTACATGTCTTACCTCTTTTCTGCAGATCTGACCTTTTTCTTTCATAATTTTCCACTTCCACTTTTCTCGGGGTATAGAGCGTTCAGATATCACTTCTTTTCTTCAGTATCAACCTCTCTTTATGCAGATCTGACCTTTTCCCTTCAGATCTGACCTCTTTTTTTCGACACTAAGATTTGTAGGTCAAGTAGAATACTGCGCACTAGGGAAACAGATCTACACATAGGGATTAGTTCACACAAATCTTTTTCTTCTTCAGTTCCCAGCAATCACAGTTCCGGTCCCGACAACGAAACCATTTGTTGGCACACAGGGGCAGACCCAGGGTTCAATGCTCAATCGCGCACCAACAAAGCCCTAACTATTGGCCCTTTTGGCAACACCTGCGAAGCAGATGAAGTCTCACCTGAGGTAGAGGTAGGGGTGGTTTCCAGACTCAGGTGTCTGCAACCTTAGCTGGGACATAGATCTATGATTATATTTCTTATAGCACACTTAGAATCAGTTATTCCTTAGCATACCTTCATTAATATACTTCACAGAAGGCACAAAGAATCGCAGTGAATACTATACTAAGAAGGATTCATTACTTATCCACAGAAATATATGTTAGATTCAACAGATCAAGCACTAAGAATCTCATATATCAGATCTAATGTTCCTTTATTCATCAACAACACAAAGCATAACTAGTTCAATCACATCAAGCACTTAGCCAAGAAAGAGATAAATACATAAGAGAAAAGCACAAAACATTATACACACGGTTACCATGGTTCAACCCCACTCTGGGAATACGTCCACAAAGTCTTCTTTATATTATCTTGGTTAAGCAGTTACAACACGAAGCTTCAATGACCCTTACTTTGCACAGGACAGAAGATATGCGTAGCTCACTAGATCCTTCTTCCTTGCACTCAACACAAAGCCTTCTACAGTCTCTCACAAGGACTTGCACTCAGCTTTGCAAGTCTTACACAAAATGCACAGAGCCTTACAATACTTGATCACACAGATCTAACTCTTAGCACTGTAGCCAACTTGCACTAAGCAATCACCAAGTGCACTAAGAAACAACAACCCCTATTTCTTACATTGCCTATCTATTTATATATTACAAAATGGGCCTAAACATGGGTAAACCCACAGGTCGACATCCCTTTCTTGTTACATCAACCCAAAACCCTAAAATGGGCCCAAAAATAGGTCGTGCTTCCTTAATTTCCACTTCGCGTTGTGCTCCATATTTGGCAAGTTGTCGCAGTCCCCAAAAGTGGTCAAGTATGACCAAGTACTCTTAAACTTGCTCAAGGGCCAACACTTCTGCATATAGTAGCACTCACCAGGGCGATGTCGGTTTCTGCATACTTCACACCAGGGCAGGTTAACTTGCTTCAAGGGGTTCAGCGCTTCTGATGCCGAATATTCATGAAACAGGGGACATCGTTCTTTATCATGACCTTTGGATCTACATCTTACACACCAGATATCTTCTCTTTTGTCCTTCCCCTTGTCCTTCTTCATATCCTCAAAATGCAGAGACAAACTAGTCAGCTAGCTCAAGATCTGGCTCATGCCTGAGCTAGATTCTCCCATAGGTGTTGATTCAAGCTTCATGGAAATCTCCAAAGCTTCTGTCTGCGATGAAATCTTCTGCTGCATCAGGGGAACTCTGATGTGTGGTAAAAGAGAAGTGATGAACCATTCCTTGTTCTGCTCATCTGGGATCTTAAAAGTTAATCAACCTGTTAGGGTCTTGAATCTCTGATTGAACTCCCAAACAGGTTCGGCTACCTTCTGTTTGATCTCCTTCAGCTCAGTAATACACTGTGACTCTAAATTAGGTTTTTTAAACTCTGCAACCAGCTTGTTCTTGATCTCATTTAGTGGCTTAGGTTGTGCAAGTCCTTGGACAAGCTTCATGTACCAGCTCAGCACGTGATCCCTCAACGTAGTGTTAAACTGGTTTCTTTTAATAGCTTCATCGGTAATATTTTTAATGTTCCATACGACCTCGCACAGGAACCAGTGTTGATCAGGATCTTCAGATCCATCTCCTTTAAAGATAGGGAGCCTCATCTCGTCTTCCATAGAGCTTCCTAGGTTTCCTGTCTGAGTAGATGATGAACTACTAGTAATAGTAGTCTGTGGACTCTGTTGATTCAAAATATTCTGATTACTTAGCGTTTTTGAAATAACAGATGGATTGATATTACTTACTTCAGTGGTCTACGCAGTTCCTGATGTTTCTGGCTCGTTCTAGCAAGGTTCTTCAGCTTTATCTTCCTCTGCTCTGGTGGGTTCTGAATGTTCTTTGTCTGTCAGATATACCTCTTCTCCATTGTAGAAACCCTCGTCTCCATAGTTTTGCTTGAACAGGTTTTCAAGGTGAACCCCTCGAAATAACTTCCCACTGCGCATATGTCCAGCTTCTGTGTTGTTGTCACTGTCTGAATTCTTGGACATTATCCTTTTCAGATCCAACCAATCTACTGTATCTTCAAGACGTTCTTTTCATGCAACAACATCTTGATTCTTAGCTTCAAAAATTGTAAACATTTTCCTTTGAGTCCTTTGAAGAAGTATCTGTCGGCCTAGCTATATGATTTTGTTCTGTCAACAAAAAATTCGATGATATACCCTCCAATGGTACTATCGAACTAGTGATCTACAACCCTTGATACAATGTTGTCGACTCTCTTATCCTTCTTAATCAACTCCAACATCCAGACCATAGGAGGCCTAGATTTGATCTCGAACTTAGTATTGGCTAACCTAGCTAACCACTCATATAGATCTTGATGGATTCCTCCAAAGAAGATCTTGTGAATATCGATGAAGATCTGTCTCTGCAGCCAACCTTCAGTACTGAGCATAGGGTTCTTGTTTTGGGCTTTAGCAAAGTCCCTCTCTTGATCCTCTATCCACTTCTGAATCTTTGTATTCGATGGGAACCACCTTGACATTCCCTTATACAAATTCTAGTCCCAGCAACGGAACCATTTGTTGGCACAGGGGCAGACCCGAGGTTCACTCCAAGAGCGCACCAACAATCCCTAGCTACTGGCCCTTTCGGCAGCACCTGCTAAGAAGATGCAATCTCACCCGAAGCATCTTAAGAGGGGGGTTGTAGGACAGGAATGTTTAGAACCAGGGGAATATCAAGTGGATCTATCACAACAAAAATACAACATTCATATATCACTTATCAGTTAGTTCTATCCTGCACAACTATAGATATGATATAACATAAGACTACAAATAACAATATAACAATGGCAGAGATCTAGGAATCAATCACACATACGACACAAATATACGTGGTTCGCCCTCTCTCTAGGGCTACATCCAAAGAACTGTGCTTATCATTTATTAAGGTAAAGCATACAGTTCTTATCTTCTCTCTCAGCTGGCAGATCTTCTTTCTTCTCTCTCTTTCTCTCCCCTTCCTGCGCACCCAACTGCAAGACTTGACCTTCGCACACAGCTGAATATCTCACAATACAATCCTCTCCCTCCACAATAGAGCTAGAACAACAATATCATACCAATACTCAATTACCAACCCCACCCAGGTCCTCTTGACCTTTATTTATACATTACAATCCCTCACCGACAACCTTAGGTCGAAACCTAGATGTCAAAACCCTAGATACCAAAACCCTAGGTGTCTAAAACCCTAAGTAAACTTGACCCGCTTTTTCTGAGTTTCACCAGCCTGTCTTTCCTTCTTCATAGCGCGGTGCTCCAAAGAATCCAATGATTGTTTTCTCTTCTTGTTGAGTCATCCATGATCCTTCTTCCTTGTTGATCTGTCATCCTTGATCTCCTCGTCCAATGGCTTGCTTTTCTGCACTTCGCTCCGTCTTTTCCTGCTCTTTTGCTCACTTCGAATCAATGACAGTTACTGTGTCTCCCGCGAAGCTCACTTTTTACCTTTCCTTCCTTATTCTTTTCTTCCTTCCATAACCAAGGGCCAACACCTAGTATAGTTAAAGGGGGTATTTTCCCGCTAGCACTCCTGCACCGAGGCAAGTGGCTCACCTAGAGCCAAATTCGACAGCAATTTCTTCATCTCATGGGGGCACTCAATGCAATGGAGACCATTTCTTCCTAAGGGGGGAGGATTGATCCAAGAGGATCTCAGTGGCCACCCACCTTATCCAACTGGATCAAAACAATTTTTTGGCAACATACTATTTTTAGCAGTTTTTTAATTCCTGAACTTTCGGGGCCATTTTGAGGGCCTAAACAACATTTTTTCATGATCAAGTACCTCAATGAAAGCCTAAGACTCTAATTGATCCCCCTAAATGAATCTCCTCGTCAATACCTCTCCAATGAGCTCTCATGTTCCCTAAACGAAGATCGTAAGCAAACGTTACGACCCCAGGAAGTTGATGTACTAACGTACCCCAATGGAGCCCACGTGACTTTTGGCACTTCATAACCTAGGGTTAGGTTTTTTGATGTCTAGGGTTTTTGAATTCATTCTTATTGTAAAAATTCATTCAGATCCTCATTGTACTCAGCTTCTTGCGAATGAGCATAGCTATCACATCTCTTCTTAGAGATAAGTTGTCACCATTCTAGCAAGCTTGTTTTCAGTCTGCATTTTACAGTTTTCAGCATATTTCTTATTTAATAGAAGTGAAGTTTTACTGTATCTCTGTTATTTTTCAATGTGTCTCTGTGTTAATATTATAAATCTATTGTTTCATTTCGTTCCACTCATAAATCCATATCAATATGGTGATTGTGGTTGTGATTGGTGAACCCCTCTTGTGTGAAGCACAAACCTTCATTTTTCACAAAAGTGTAAATGTTAAAACTTCTCTCAAGTATTGGGATACAACCCAATCGCTTAGAAATCGCCAAATTTAAAAGCTCGTTTTAGTGAGAACATATGGGAATGACATGGTAACTAAGTCTGTGTTCTTGTGAATACCTTGAATCCTGAAAATAAATTTTGATGTCAATTTCACTTTGGCTCTAAGCAACCACATACGTTAGGAATAGTTTATGCCTTTTCCAAACTTTATAATATTGTATAATTATATGCCATCAAAGGAAAAATCTCTATTTGAAATTACAAAATATGAACTATGGACTCAACAGCCTTGCATGGATACAGAGAGCTACGAAACTATTTCTATAACAAAGAATATAATGGATTCTAATATATGTAAAACAATAACTTCAAAATCTTTAGATATGGTAGATTATTGGAAATCACATCTTTAGTGCCTTTGTATAGCATTATGTCAAGGTTTCTGCAATGTAATTTGACCACCTTTGAAGTAGCATGCCATAAGAAAATCCTAAAGACCTCCACTCCTATTTTATTCAACCCTAAATTATTACAAGTTCCATCTTCCTGTGTTAGTTCAACACTAGCAAACAACAGATTGTCTGTATGTTTCCTAGTAGCCACGTTGTGGTGACATGGTGTATTTTGGAGCTCCGACTTCATGGAATTTTCCACAATTTTGATGCTATGACTCTGAGGTGAAGTAATTCAGCGTTTCAAGTAGTTTTGTGAGTCTAATTATTTTTTGTTTGAAATTTATATTGTTTTGAATGTTTATGGAGGTTCACTATGGATATTTACTTGTGTTGAGCTCACAAGACAGAGAATTTTAGTTGTTTCCTATAGTCAATATACATATACTTTCATGAAAAGAGAACATTTTTTTGGAAATGGTTGTTACCTTTTGAATTGATAAAATAGCATTGGTCAATTGTCTTTATCTTTGTTCAAGTTATGTCTTTAATGGATTCACAATCCTCATAATAAGGGACTTAAGGAAGTGAAGAAGTGAGGAGAGGATCAAGGTCCATCAAAATAATGACCTATGAAATGTATTAGTTTCTACTAAGATATTGATAGGGAGGGATTTCCTTGCAACAATAAGGGGTACTCCCCGGTGCACGGTCTGAATTAGACTATGCACCATTTGGTTTAAGAGACCCGTCCATATTCTGGCCCAACTTCCATTACTGGTTATGAGGGGTGATTGGATGGTTTGTTTTATAACCCTAAATTGCTCTACATATGCATACCTAGCATTTGGCCCTCTTACTTGCTATTTTTTCCAAGCCATCAATGAGTTGGTCTTCTTAAAAACTTATTTTTTGAAGATGTATGTGCTCTGCACCAATACTTCCTGCGTACATACGCTTTCTACACCACTACAACCCACGTATTTATGCATGCTGCACCATTACAACCCGCATATACTTTCAAAAGTTGCAAAGGAATTCATTAAGATTATGGGTTATTGGGTAGTTTCCCAACTAATACACCACCTATAGCCCATCACCCAACCGAATAACCATCCTTTTGTCATATAAAATGAGGTGTTGGGGTCTCATTCCACATCTAGACATAAGAACAGTGAAACTTTTCCCGTTTCACATCCCCTCCTTTCCCCAAGCATTTGCAACCTTGTTGTGAGAATTGCCTCAGAATTCCTCATTTTTCCCTTTTTCCTCCACAAGAACCCATTCCATTTCCCAATAAGAAGGTTGAGAGGATAAATATACACGGAGGTGCACTTGGAGCTTGGTGAAGAGGAGACCGGACTAGGTTCGAGGAGCAGTAGTTGACTTTGGTTGTAAGTGATCATTGTATTATCAATAAAATAAGTACTTTTTGTTGTGAGTGGGAAATCCCTCTACGGACTAGCACTTAGGGTTTTATTATGCATACAGAAAAGACCTAAAGAAATCTACTTTCTACCATCGTCCCGGACCTAATCCCCATTATTCTTAAGCAAATACGTAATCAAGAAGATCAAGTGAGCATACCTTATTTCAGGCATTTGATATCGATCATTCTTCATGCTTGATCGCTCTTTGACTGCATCTCTCCTCCCAAGGCTGACCTGCATTCACACAAGACAAACAAATAATTCCACATGCATTTGATCTACAGATTCATGGGTTAGAGATTCAATCAATATATATGCAATAAACTATGAAAACATCATATGGTCGGACGGGGAAAGTACTTATTTATTATTAACTTCAACAAATCAACTTACGATGATGAAGTCGATCACTGCTCCGCGAACCTGGTCCTGGGATCCTCTTCAACTGTCCTCCAACTTCTTTTCTCTATATTTCTCTTTGCACAAGGATGGCTAAAGGGTTGGGACAAAGGGAATGCCCAATCGGGTATATTTTCTTTACTATGATTCTCCTCTTCTAAATGGAACCCCTAACCCTTCTTTTATAGGCTAGAAGAAGCTAGGTATTTGGTCGAACTCTCGGCCATGCATGGTCGGAAGGTTTAGTTAACTCACCCAAAGTTGTGTGTTCCATTAGCAACTTTCCTTTTTTCATGCTTTTGTAGGTACACGTGGGTTGTCTTGGGTCATCTAGCCTGTACATGCGTGCAGTAATGGAGTAGGGCGCGTGGGCCTTTATAAAAGGTGTTTTTAAGAAGAGTTGTTCAGCAGTGTTTTGGCGAAAAAGGAAACTGAGATGGTATGATGCTAGGTAAGCATGTCTGGTGCAAATTAGGGTTATAATAGATGCCCCCTAATGTGTGAGGTCAGAAGAGCAACAGATGGCCGAAATACATTAACAATCTTCACCAATGTGTTGAACAAGTGATCCCAGGCACCAGAAATCAGAAGGTGACGTCTGCAAAAATAAAAATTGTCTCACTGAGGTGGACATACCCATGCTCAGGATAAAATAGAATCATGGATACCAATCAAATACACTGTATATCCATGTCATATAACTATATAAAGTGTAGCCGCGAACAATACACAGCGGAGCTATATCTCGAAATAAAAAAATATACACATGTAGAGTATCCATCTTCTAGAAGATGATAAGGCCTGATGGTTGGAGATGAGGTCTTCATAGGTCGAGAAAAAACTTCAAAATCTTCAAAACTCGCGTAGGAGTGTAATATGAGTGTACGAATTCACTACCCAGAGGTCTTTGACGACTCGTCGGTCATGGACTAGAGAATCTTGATGATCAGACTGAAGGCTTCGTTGATTTCGAACAAAGACTTGATTGGACATTTAGGATGGCCGGGTATGAGGGCAAGATACAAACTACAGATGGGTCGACTCAGGCTTGGTAAAAAATTCCCTTGGACAATAGCATGACAAATGATGAGACTCAGGCAGCATGGCATTAACACAAGTTTACAAGGCAGGAGGCAACACAAACTCTCCATATGTTTAGAAGAATAACCAAATAGAGGAGGACACATCTCTATGTAGCGAGAAAAAATTCCTAAGGTCGTATTAAATCCCAGAGTTTGATGAACAAACGGATAGATGTGATTTATCCAAGGGTGACTCATTATGCTGCCACTAAAGAAAATACTTTTTCGTTCCTCTTTCTGGGGTATATTTGATTTTTTTGTCTTTTTTCAATAATTTTGGAAAAAGAATAAAAGAATGTTATGTTACAAAGGAGGAATGAGTGTTGCAAACATACAAGTTCAAGGAACAGGTACAAGACTAATGTTCAGAGTAAGGACACTCAGAAAAAATCCTCCAGGTGCCAAAGGTGTCAAGACATAGAGGCAAAGTGCTACAGGGCTTGCGTATAAGGCATGCTTTAGATGGTTCAGTTGAAAGTAGCATGGAGCCGGCATTAGGCCAAAGACACGGGTATGAAAATGTGATTAATAAAACACACAATGGTAACGTCCTTCGATGTGAGTTTAACGAGCCCAGAGAAGGTAAGTTCGGCGGTTTTTCATATTTAGAGAGTCTGAAAAATGTAAAAGGAGACTCCATTGGGGTACCTTTTTTGAAGGTAGTCTAGTCGGTTCGAAAAAGGGGTAAACTAGCACCAACAAGACGTCTACTCAAAACCATTTTAATGGGTGTAATAAAGACAAGATCACTCGGCCATTTTTTCATTTTTAAGGAGTCTGAAAAAATCTTAACTATGGACTCCGTCAGGAATGTTCTTCTCGACCAGCTTCCATGCCCCCATTGGATGAACCAACGGATCAATTGTTGGTTCCAAGTCTCGAGAAGGAAAACATGATTGCATAGGTCCCTTCTCATAAGCAATTGAACATCGAGGATAAGATGCCACATAATTAATCGGTGGTGGGGTTGATTCTACACGAATGCTAGGAACATATAAAGGGGTAGTCTGAAATAATGTCGAATTAGGATGGTGATTATCAGATGCCAGTTGGTCGATAGTGACAATGCTTCCATTGTGAGGGAAATGCATCACCCGGAAGAGAGCAGACACCACAACATTCATAACATATACATAATCACGCCCGAGAAGCATATTGAAATCTAACGGGCCTTGCACCACTATAACATCGACACGGACAATCTTCCCACCTAACGAGATAGGAAACTGAGGAAGAACCCCAAAATATTCACTAGGATGTCTGTCAAAATCCAACAGTTCATGTGAAGAAGACACAAGCTCGGGAGATCCCAAGACTTTCCAAACCGAGGAGGATAAAATACTTGCAGAGGCTCCTTCATCCACAATACATCGATAAATGTTTGTTGAATTAACTTCAACTCTTATTTGGAAAGGTGCGGCAGAAGCAAGATGAGGCTCAACAAGGTCATTCCAATCAAAGGAAACCATCCTAGGGCTTGGAGGGGGTGTGCTCGGAACGAGCGAAATGCCTCCTTGTTCTGAAAGTACTGAACCAGAAATGATAAAAACATAGTTGGTAGACACGACACTCCCCAAAAGAAGAGTGGGATCATCCGATGACTGCATCGGCATGACCACTTTCGCAACCAATGGTTGAATAGGTTGTGAGACTACATGGTCTAAAGGCACCTCACCCCCCAAAAGAGGAGTGGGATCAACCGATGATTGCATCGACATGACCACTTTCTCAACCAATAGTTGAATAGGTTGAGAGACTATAAGGTCTAAAGGCATCTCACCCCCCAAAAGCGGAGTGGGATCAGTCGATGACTGCATCAGCATGACCACTTTCTCAACCAATGGTTGAATAGTCTGAGAGACTACAAGGTCTAAAGGCACCTCACCCCCCAAAAGAGGAGTGGGATCAGTCGATGACTGCATCGGCATGACCACTTGCTCAACCAATGGCTGAATATACTATGAGGAAACCTTAGAAGACTCAGAATCAGAAGAGCTTGCAGACAGGGACCACAATCTTTGTACCTTTGGAATGCTAGGGCATAAATGAGTAAGGTGATATCTCTTGCAAATATTACAAGGGAATATGGCTTACATCCTATCCATTTAGGTTTCTCAACAGAATCAATGCCCCCAGCATGACTGGCAGTGGTTGGTTTCACATCTCCAACATGACTTGCAGAGGTTGGTGATGGGTCGATAACATGACTCGCAGAGGCTACATACCTATTTCCAGTATGACTAGCAGGGACTGGACTTTTTCCCCCAGCATGACTTGCAGAGGGTGGGTAATTGCCCCCAGCATAACTTTCAAAGGCTGGGTGTTGGTATTCAACGTGACTTTCAGAGGTTGTCGACCTATCTCCAACATGACTCATAGAGGTTGGTGGTTTCTTCTTCCTATTCTTCCTCTTTCTATTTCGTTTAGACTTCCAGTTACTAGTAACTGTACTTTCACCAGAGGCGGGAGAAGGAAGAGGAGAAGACTTTGCTGATGAAGAAACATCAATAGGGTTCCCATGACATAAAGTGCTTAACTGAGAAGAGTCCAGAGCATTTGGGACATTTGGAATGGTACCCAATCAAACTGGTAATCCCACATTCAACCTAGGAATGTACAAAGTGGCCATCAAAGGGACACCAACGTTTCTGAAGAAGGAAAAAGCACAATAATACCCTTGTGAAGGGGATCCTTGGTTATTATCACTAGGAACTTTATCCATGAAGATCTTATGCACAGGTTCTCCCTTTGCGGGATCATTCAAATCCGTAAAAGTCTCACACACTAACTCTGAAGAACCAGTGTTATCAAAACAATGCCTATAAAGAGGCGGCTCCACATTTCTAAGCAGAAGACTGAAAAAGTCCTCTCAATCGGCTAAGTGGGAGGTCTACCACCCTAGGTCAGAGACCCAAAGAAATGACTGACTAACTCACTATGGAAAACTAGGGAGCACAGAGCACACACTAGAAAAACTCCTAAAGGAAAATCAAGCAAACGACTAACTAGTTGGAAGAACAGTGACACCAACCAACACTAGAGCAACTTACCGGTGCAAGTGCAACTCAAATACGGAAGAACACTTCGGGTATACTCTACAAAGCATGGCCTGATGTCTGCCCTAGGTACCACGGTATACCCCTGCAGTCACCTGCATAAGTCCCTATAATAAAGGCAACTAAGTTGCAAGCTCGCGAATAATCACTAGGCGGGTACAGTCAACAGTCAGGTAGACCACAATGAGTAGGGTATGAAGCCCGAAACCTGTCAAGGGTATCGAAAGAAAGTGGTTCGGAAGACAACTGAGGACCTCGAATGGATTCGAGACCCACGAATCTCCATGGCAAATACAATCGACGGAATCCCAAGACAAGCCCTCTATATGTGTTCTCCACTACGATTGGTCCAACTTTGGAGGGGTTATCTCCGCTACCTTTCCGCAAAAGACCTCGTGTTTAGCCTCTGTGTTAGAGGGGGGTCCCAGATAACTTCCATGATACTAGACTTTAACACTCCCTAACTTAGACTCCAATGTTTGATTCAATGGCCTTAAAGAGTTTCCTCTCCAACCTAATTCAAGGCCATAACCCTAAACTAGTTGGTTGACCCTACAAACATAAAAAGTCTAATTAATTTTAGATTAGCATTATTTTTAAGGCTTGATTTAATCAAAAGGGGTACGATAGTGCAACTGATGTTGTTAAGACTCTTGCGAAAAATTATGAAACTTATATGAACACTAGCAAAGAATGATTATATTTCTTATTTTTTTTCTTTTTGAAATGCTTTTAAGATGAGAAGAAAACACAACACTATGTTAATTTATTTTTCTTTTTCAAATAACAATGCAAAGCCAATGCCAAGAAAGAAAGAGACCTAACAAGCTAAGTTTTTTATATTTTCTTCCAATCAAAGCAGAAATAACAAAATATTCTAAAAGAAACTGATGAATGCACGATTCATGCGCCCCCCCAGCCATGAGGGGGAATTTGTTTTCAAAATGCAACTCATTTTTCTTAAAATTTCAAGCTAAAAATAAGTTTAAAAAGCTAGGAAACACAAGAAATCTATAATAGAGTCCAAACCTAAGCTAAGATGCTATGGCAAAGACCACGAACCCTGAGAGGTATAACTCTTGACAAGGAAAGGATGACTGCCTCTCCTTAAACCAAAAAAAATTCTCAACAGGCACGTTGTTGACAGTTCAACAGCCAACGTGTGCATGCGAGTTGTGTAAGGTCAGAGCGCATGTACACGCATGCAGACCTTATGCAGGCCATGTGTACTTATGCAACTCTTCAAAAAATGAAACTACAAGAAATCAAGAACTGGAAAAGACTACTGGTATTGAGAACTAGAATCTCTTGAAAACTCAGAAACTTACTTTGACAAAAAAAGAAACCAATCGAAGGAAAATTTCATAGAAAAAACCAATCTGAGGTGAAGCCTAAGCTATAGACTGCAAACGACGAAGACTAGAAAGAGTTCCAGAAAACCCCTAAGAAGGACTAATTCTGACAGGGAAGAGGATGACTGCCTCTTTTAAAATAAATTTTCTGGAATCATACACGTGATTGTCACTTCCTCAGTTAGCGTATACACGCGGGCTGTGAGAATGTAGGGCACGGGTACACGCGTGCAGAACTTATACAGGACACGTGCACCTCTGTGGGTCTCGAAAAAAAAATATAGTCAAGCAAAGAAACAGAGATAACTGGTATGGAAGACGAGAATCTCTGTTAGCTCATACTTTTGCAGAAACTTTAAAAACAGGAAATGAAACCAGTTCCTAAAAATACCCAAAAAATATTCCCAGAAACCCTAGAGATTTCCCTAGTATGGTCGCCAATTCTGTTGTGAGTGGGAAATCCCTCTACGGACTAGAACTTAGGGTTTTAATATGAATGCAGAAAAGACCTAAAGAAATATACTTTCTACCATCGTCCCGGACCTAATCCTCATTATTCTTAAGCAAATACATAGTTAAGAAGATCAAGTGAGCATATCTTATTTCAAGCATTTGATATCGATCCTTCTTCACGCTCGATCGCTCTTTGACTAAAGCTCTCCTCCCAAGGCTGACCTGCATTCACACAAGACAAACAAAGAATTCCACATGCATTTGATCTACAGATTAATGGGTTAGAGATTCAATCAATATATATTCAATAAACTATGAAAACATCATATGGTGGGACAGGAAAAGTACCTCTTTATTATTAACTTCAAAAAATCAACTTACAATGATGAAGCCGACCACTTCTTCGCGAACCTGGTCCTGGGATCCTCTTCAACTGTCCTCCAACTTCTTTGCTCTATATTTCTCTTTGCACAAGGATGGCTAAAGGGTTGGGACAAAGGGAATCCGCAATCGGGTATAGTTTTTTTACTATGATTCTCCTCTTCCAAATGGGACCCTGTTGGCAGCCAATTCACTTTTTTATACTATCCTAATAAGTTGCCTACACCAGTGTTTTTCAACCCTTGATTTTCATTGCAATCTTTGAATAAAACGACACTATTATTTAGTGCATTTGCACACCTTCATTTGTCCTCGTTTTCATGATTTCAAGCGTGAAAACTTTGATTTCGAAGTCACATTAAAATCGTCACTGGATTATTTTGGTTACTCTTGACTATGTGTTCATTGCATTTCCAATTTAATTATAGTTGCACAGTTGGCAAGATACCAAGATCTTTACTCATTTGGCATTCTGTTGTTGTTAATATGATTTCATTTTTATAAGATTGTGATGATATTATAATGACTGTCATTGGGTCATTAATATATTGATGGTTTGATGTTCTATGGTCTTTCATCGATTTCCTTGACACATTGGTTTCATGAAAACACATTGACGTTGTGGTTAGACCCTTGGTGTAATCATTTCACACAACACATATTTGATATGATCAAACCCTTGGTGTTGATTCTGAAACAATTGTTCTGATTTTAAAACTATGCTAAAACTATTGCTTGCGCAAATGTTTGGTCGACTTACCATTGATTTCATTAATGGTTTGAATGGCATTACTTTTAACGCATATGCAATAGTGATTTGAATCACCTTATACGCCAGCGGTTGTACATTGGGAAATGATTGTTTTGCATGGGCTAATCTAGCACCACCACCCTCGCACACTCGAGCATTAATGCCTCCCTCCTATCCTGGGTCGTATCTGTTGATTTTTGGTCAAGCCTGTGAGCTATATGATCCTGTGAATACCCTGTCCAAACCCTTGTGCGTTCACCCAGCTCACCGTGTTCTCTTTTCTATGGCATCGGTGGTGCGCATAGAGTCGAATGGTAGCCAAACACTCCTGTTGTTCGACAATGCCCGTAAAGATTTGGAAAATGGTGTCTGGCTGGTGTTTATCCAAAGGTTCGAGGGTTTCAACCTTTCAGTTGCCCAACAATTCGCCCTCACCTTCGACGGATGCAGGGCTAAGGTCGGAGACATACAGCTCGAGCTCAATGAGGAATTCATAAGCTCAGTTACAGGACTGCCAGCTACAGGGCAAAGGTGGTTTAAAAATTCCAAAGTAGAAGAGGTGTTGTGGCCGCTCCTATTCACATCAAGGAAGGTTGTTTCCTGTGATAAAGGTATGCCTATCACTACCCTCAAACCCAGGTGGCATGATCTTTTGGCAATTGTTAAACAGTTTGTGACATGTGAAGGTCAGTATGGCTTGGTGTTTCTGTATCATCTTTGGTTGTTGATGAATTTTATAGGCTACCCTTTGAATATGCCGCATTACTTCTTGCGTAGTATTTACAAGATGTCTAAAAGATTCAAGCGTGAGAAGGTTGATAGCAGCCTTTTCCATCACGGCTTGATCAAACTCATTATCGTCCACCATTTAAGCCTTAGTGGTGATAATTGGCAAGCCTTCCTATCTAGGAATGACTTTGCCACTCCCGAGTCTGTCCAAGTTGACAAGGTTGTGGTTACGAAAACTCTGGTTGGGCCAGCCGTGCCATTTCATATCCTTCTACCCCCTATCAAACCCTCGGATTTCCCAGAGATCGACCTACCCGATACCATGGCCGACCCGGATGCTAAAGAAAATACCAAGGTCGTCAAAAGACCTGTGAGGAAGAAAAACAGGAGTGACACTATTGTCAATAGTAAAGGGAAGAAAAATGCTCGATGGATATCGATATGTGCTAGGAACAAACCCAAGCCAAACATTGACCAAAAGCCAATAGTCTTGAGAGAGGACTCGAACTCCGATATTGAGTGTTTCCTAGCCGAAGAGTATCCCTATTCCCATGGCCTATGCTCTAAGGAACCCTATGACTATGTCTCTAACTTACCTATGTGCCTCAAAGACGACCCAAACTACCCATGAATCAAGTTGCACAAGGAAACCCCTGGTAACTTGAACAAACCCTCACCTGTGATGCCAAAGCCCAATCAACCACCATGTATCCAGTGTAATGCTTGGCTAGAGCGTTATTACACCGACGTTCCCCTATTGCAATCAAAGATCAAATCGTTAAAAGAACGGGTGACAGTGTTGGCGAAGGAGAACGACAGGATACAAGCCAATGAGAAGAAACAAAAAACCACTGGTTCAATTGTCTTCAGGAATGTCGAAGCAGCAACGGCCTTTGTCAATTAGAAATTATCATGATCGAGTTGCCCAGGTATGTGTTTTGACATCGATTTTGCTTAATGAGTTTACTTGAATTAATATAACGGATTGGGTTTTGCTTTCGATTACTCTTGTTTGTTTTAATAGAGTCAGAAATGGTTCTGTTACTTTGAATTTCAAGGAATGATTTCGTTTTTATTTGAGATAATATAAAAGATTTTGTTTGCAATTAGCATAAAATTATCTCTGTTTGTTTAGATTCAAAATGATTTTGTTACTAACAATTTCGTTTTGAATCATGTACAGTAGATTCGTTTTGCTAAAATCAAATATAGTTGAGATTTGGTTAGGTGATTGTATTGTGCTAAGATTAATATAAACGATTCGTTTGTTTTCGATTCCCCTTGGTTTGCGTTGAAACAATTTTATACGTTTGAATCAAGGGTAGTCAATTGGGTTTGCTTTCGTTTGGGTTTGTTCAATAGATTCAAAACAACCCTATTGACTTCAATTTACCATAAACGAGTATGTTTCGTTTTGAATAAATATGCTCGTTTGGATTTTGAGTGCATTCGACCTGTGCAAAGGATTTGTTTGCTAAAATCGTGTAGTTGTGTTTGATTGATACGATTTAGCAAACGATTGTGTCGGCCCTGAATCACTTCGATCCATCTCTTTTGGTTCGATTCTGAAATGATTATGTACGTCTAAATTAGCACAGTCATTTGTATAATGCAATGGATTCAAAGCTAGATACGGCTCTGTTAGTTTGGATTTAAATGATCTTGTCAATTTCGTTTTAATTCAACAACAATTTTGTTAAGTGCTGAGTCGACATCAACATAGCATGAAATATTCACTTGATTGGCTACAGCCTGTTTTGATTGAAATAGATTCAAACATGATTTAGATTCGCTCTCAATCGGCATAGAAGTTTTAGTTTGAATGATTCGTTTGGTTTTTAATTAGTAATCAAATATTTGTTTAATAGTTTGAATATAATTCTGTTAGTTTTGAATGGATTTAAAACGATTATGTGTTCAAATTAGACCAGCTACAGAATCGCAAGATTCTGTAGCTAGTCTTAAAGTTAAGATTTTTGTTAATTTTATCAATAAAATATCCTCTAAACTTGTATATTTTTGTCCACTTTCAGGTGTATACGAATTTCAATGATCAATTGGGCATGCTGTGGCAGTTTATGAGATACTTTAGATATAGTTTTGTTATAGGTGGTTAGCTTTAGCCAGACTTGGGATATTATCCCCAGATTTTTTGTAAATTGTTTTGACAATTCTCACAGGGATGTTTTACCCTGTGGGAGGTCTTTAAATACTTGTTATTTTTTGTAATGGAGGGATCATCATCACTGTTGGGAGAACCAGACTATGGATTTATAATAATACAGACTGAGATGAAAGTTGATGTCTTGTAACAGCTTTAGCTTTCAATATATCCAACTTTTGTTTCAAGTTTTCTTCATATCAGTTTGCAATTAATTATCGACTATTTTAGCTATCGTAATTCATTGCATGTAGATGTGATTTGGTTTATGTGTTATCCATATCTGATCTCTCTTATTTAAAATATAAAAAAAAAAGTACAGCATTTACTTTGTTTCAATTTAATGAACTAAAGATTTATCTTCTTCGTTAATTGAATCATTTTGTACAAATCTTTGCACACAGATTTATCTAAATGTGATGATTTGTAAATTATAAGATTGTTGTAATTTTTTATGTCTTGTTTGTCCTGTCATTTATATTTGAAGAGCACAGTTGCTTCCTCTTTACGAGAAGCGTGTGGAGAATCCGGTGTGGGTTTCCTCCCTCCGAACAGCTAAAACTACTATTGCATACAGGACAAACCTGAAGCGTTACTTCAGATCAGTTTGTTATTTGTTATTTGATAGTTAATTTATTAGTGTTATTTAAGTAGTTTAGATATATATAGTTTAGATTTATAGTTAGAATTATTATTTTAGTTGCTTAGCTTAGATAGTTTTTATTTAAATTTATTTCTCATGAAATTATAAAAGATCAAAAAACAATAGTTTTGTTGTCTTAGGACAGTTTACAAATGATTTTTGCAGGTTTTATTTAAATTTGTAATCTGTAAATATTGTACATTTGTAGTTATATATAATTCTGTTGATAATTGAACATTTAATTTTATTGAATTGTTGTTGTATAGTTTAGGTAATAGATTGTATATATATACTTTAGATTTGTTTATTAGTTAGCTTTAATTGTCGTTTTTTTTTAGATTAGTTCCTTAGTGTAGTTTTCTTTTTGTTTTCCTAGGACTTAGATCGGCTAACGAAGCCGTTAAACCTGTCAGGGTGGATCATCCCAAACGGCTTGGGTTATTTAGACAACCCCGGACCGGATCCACTCTTCCAGTTGGCGAGCGTTCAATTTCGCCCATCAACAGACCCCTAACCCTTCTTTTATAGGATAGAAGAAGCTAGGTATTTGGTCAAACCCTCGGCCATGCATAGCCGGAAGTTTTAGTTAACTCACCCAAAGTTGTTTGTTCCATCAAAAACTTTCCTTTTTTCGTGCTTTTGTAGGTACACGCGGGTTGTCTTGTGTCAGCTAGCGTGTACACGCGTGCAGTAATGGAGCAAGGCACATGGGCCTTTATAAAAGGTGTTTTTAAGAAAACTTGTTCAGCAATGTTTTGGCAAAGAAGAAATCTGAGATGGCCTGATGCCAGGTAAGCATGTCTGACACCAGGGAGGGCTCTTGAGTCCCCTATGTGAGATCTCTTCTTACAAATGGAAAACTAGAAAAGAAAATGGTGAAGAAATCCAATCTTATTCCCTCAAGAGGTGAGGTGAATATCTTAATGAGATGTTTCTAGTATGCTACTTGAAGAAAGAAGGTTTCTTGTAGGAGAATAGAGGCATCATAACAATACAATGATATTCTTGAATTCATAGTGCACCCATGGCCTCTTTTTATGGAAAATATTTGAGGGCTTATCCAACCGGTCGAATGTTATGGGGGTCAAGGACAGCAAAGAGCCATGATGGTTCTCCCAATGTCGTCCAAAACTCCTCATTGTAAAGGTAATGAGAGTCAAGATATTGTCGCCCTTCTGGAAACTGTGTTGATGTCGACAGAGAGGGAGACGAGACTCCAAGAATCAAAACGGCTTCAAGAAATCCATTGGATAAGATCAGGAATTGGTAAGAAACATGGATGAAGTCAAGATGTGGTGGGACTCAAGACTGCCCTTGGTTGGGGATATATGTGATGGATGATTGGTCGCAACCGAAAAAATGGATCTAGTGTCAAGGGGATGACCAATTGTGGATTAAATTGTGCCAGAGGCATGAAAAAGTGGAAAAAATCAAATATCAGGGGTACTTGGATTGTGGGATACTCGAGGTTTATGGACGATGTCAACATGAGGAGAGGATAGTAAATGCCCCAAACAAGGGTGACATGTGTTTCTTTTCCAGAAAAAGTCGCTAAAGGCGACAACAAAAAGCTATGTAAATGTTGGAAACAAAGGTTTTTGTACAATTACCAAATGAATAAAGAATAAATTGGGATGTGCATAGATAGAGAAATGGGTGCCCTAGTGTAAGATGGCTTGGCATGTGAGGATGCAAGTTGCGTGGAGAACTGGTGGAGGGTGGGGGTTGTTGGGTATGTGTTATATTATTTTCATGGTTGTGTGTGTGGGCGTGTCAGATACGACAACTCTGTTTGGGTGGTTTTTGTTATTTTTAGCGGATTTTGCTATTTTTAGCAAATTTGTAAATTAATCACGGATTAAGGGATTAGGGTTTTGATATCTACGGAATACCTAAAAACATTGTATATATTGTATGATGAATGGTGAAATTCGATATAATGAATAGAAGAAAGGTTTTTCCGGTTGAGGGTTTCTGGTATAAAATCTCTGTGTATTTTGTGTATGAGCCATTGATTGATTTTTGTCTTGTTTAAGAATCTATATGCATTGCTTTACTTCGCAGGTTTAAAACTTACATGTGGTATCAGAGCTCGTTTTTGGCTTCAGAGTGACGCCTTTGTTGTTGAGGGTTTGGCTCGGTCTTGATAGATCAAGTTTATCTTGGGTCTGTGATAAAACTGGGTTTAGTGGGAGCTTTTGCAGTGGAGATTCGAGTAAAGAAAGAGGAATGGCGAGCTCATTTAGAATCGAGATAGAGAAGTTCAACGGTAAAAACTTTGAGCTATGGAAGCTCAAGATGGAGGACCTTCTTGTAGACAAAAAACAATGGATCGTTGTGGATCTTGGTACACAGCCTATTGGTACACCATCTACTAACACACATGCTACTGGTACACAACCTACTAGTACACAAACTACTAGTACACCAGCTACTGGTATGTTTATGGAAGATTGGGACAAGTTGGACAGAAGAGAAAGGAGTACTATTCGACTCTGCCTGGCAGATCCGGTGGTGTTGAATGTCTCAGGAGAATCTACAGCCAAGGAACTATGGGATAAATTAGGGAATTTGTATCAATCAAAGTACCTGGTAAACAAGTTGTTTCTTCGAAAGAAGTTGTATCATCTTAGGATGGAAGATAGAGATTCTGTGACAGAACATCTAAATTCCTTTAATACTCTAGTAAGTCAACTTGCATCTGTTAATATTATGATTCCAGAAGAAGATAAGTGTATTACTTTGTTATGTTTTTTGCCAGACTCTTGGGATAATCTGGTTGTAGCAATAGGTAGTACCACTCAATCTATATTGAAGTATGAGGATGTAGTTGCATCCTTGTTATCTGAAGAGATGAGGCAAAAAAGCATGGATGGTCACAGCACAGATGCTTTATTTGTAAGAGGGCGTACCCAAGACAGGAACCCTAGTAAGCCTTCGGGATGGAGATCTAAATCTACAGGTAGATCTAAGTCTCCAGGAAAATCTTTGAGGAAATGTTGGA
>ML800173.1:158561-174242 GCA_009831015.1 Picea engelmannii
TGGTCAAGTGGATTAGTGTAAGGTCCAAGCAGTTATTTGAGATGAAAGAGATCTAATGCATACATAAGAAGGTTATAATGATCAAATATGACACATACCATGATACCTCGGACCAATTACCTCATGGAGCAAGAGCCTTTTCTTATGCAAGCCCAGGCCGGTAGTGATGGAGGCCGGTTCTGCTGGCAGGACAAGTATGGCTGAGAAGAAGAAAAGATGGGCCCTCAATGGCCATGCTCAAGTCAATCTGCTCTCGTACTTCATGTCTAGGACCATGTGGGCCTCGAGACATGATCTCCTAGTTATCCCTAGATATCGGGGATAACAGAACCCATAAACCCATGTGCGACCAATACACCAAAGAGAACACCATCATTTAGACAACCAAAGTTTGGAGGAAGTCCGACAGCAGGAAGTACATCTACACAAGGAGAAACCACTGGAGGAGCCAGTTTAGGCAACCTTAGTCAAGTATCTACACCGCGCGGAGGAGGGAGTAGCTCAGTATTTGGAATGGCATGACATGATCCTACTATCATATTACCAGAGTTTAGAGGAGAAGTAGCAGAAGACCCTGAGAAGCATCTGTTCATTTGCGCAAATATTTGGGAAGCAAAGCAGATCACTAATGAAGACACCAAACTCGCGCAGCTAGCGATCATGCTAAGAGAATGAGCACTACACTGGTACATGATTCTAGACATGAACAGTGTTCCCGAAACGACAAGGACACTGGACGACATTAAGAAACTATTGATAAATGAGTTCCAGAAGTCGATATCAGAGGATCAATACATGAATGAGATGATTGAAATAAGACAGAACCCAGGAGAATCAGTATGGGAGATTGATCAAAGATTCAAGCGATTAAAAGGAAAGTTAAAATACCTTATGACCGATACGCAGCATCGGCACCTGTTTGTCAACTCACTACCCCCACACTTAAAATATCCATTATGGCAACAGAAGTTTCAGAAGAAGGCACGGGCTCTACAGACAGCCTTGCAATTGGAAGAGAATTAGTACCAGCAGACAGACCCGACTATTGAAGAACTGAAAGAGGATTTGAAGAACTTAACATTTCAGTTGAACCAGAATAAGAATAAGGACAAACGAGAAGTCGTTTGGTGCACTACCTGCAGGACAGAAGGACACCACAAGAATGAATGCCCAAAATTCGCACAGTATATCGCGACGGGAATTCAAAACCCACTACCACAGGGAGGATTATGGTGCGAAATATGAAAGAAACCGGTTCACGACCCTTACCATTGCACGATGATGCAAAAATACCAAACAACTCCAAAGAACTCATATTGCACCTTTTGTAAGTCAGTCGGCCATGACGACAAAGATTGCAGAACTATGGAGTTGATGCAAGAAAGAACATCAGACGCATATAGGATACAGGCAGAAATGATGACTGGGCAACTAGCACCACAGTTCACTCAAGCCCCAGCCCCATACAACACCGCGCAACACCAGTATAATACTGCACCGTAGCCGTACAATAACGCGTAGCCACAATACAACCCGGCACAGCCCCTGTACAATACCACATAGTCTAATCAAGGACAACAGTATAACACGCCGCGAGGTGATCACGAAACTTATAGAGAAGCAGGACGAGCCAGAGGAGGTTTCGGACGCAGTAAAGGACCAGTGACATGTCACAATTGCCAGCAACCAAGAAATTATGCAAGGGAGTGCCCACTACCACCAACGAATTTTATGTATTGTCGCGCATTGGACCATGATACGGAGGAATGCCCGACATTACTTGTAAATATACAGGAAAAAAGGAATCAAAATAACCAGAATGTTCAGTGGATTTCAGCCAAAGCAAGGGATGACGGACAAAACATCAACATAGTCACTTGAGGACGAATGAAAACAAGAAATGGTGCAGTTCGATAGGAACCAACGCAGAACCAATGGGTAAAGAATAACACTGACCCCAAGAAGTAGTTCGATGCACATAAGGAGAAGGAGATCTTTACAGAAGCCCGACAAGAATTCCAGAAGGAGAACATTGTGCCGACTGCACAACAAAGCAAGGAAGCTATGGAATATGAAATGTCGCCATCACTGGACCATACCAATAGAATACCACCCAAGGAACAAGTAAGTACTATCAAAGACTTTTTGCAATCATGCATCAAAATGTTAAGTGATCCTTCATCTGTCAAAATATTGCAAAACATCCTAGAAAAATGTAGCAGCAAGACGGAACAAAATCCAGAATTGAAAATTGTCAACCACCTACATACAAAAAGAAGAACAAGTAGGGAATTTAGACTAAATTATAACATTAGGGATTTCAATATGGGAGATGTTATACTAGATCTAGGATCTGAAGTGAATGTACTACCAAAAACTACATGGCAATGCATGGGAGAACCTACACTGGGATACTCAATTGTTCAATTAAAGCTAGCAAATCAACATAGAGTTCTACCGCTAGGTAGACTAAAAGGTGTGACGGTAGATATGGATGGTGTGCGCACTAAGGTAGACTTTGAAGTCATCAAAATAGTAGACGGCACAACACCTTACCCAATGCTACTTGGTCTGGATTGAGCGTTCGATAACTAGGCCATAATTAACTTTAAAACCAGAAAAATGACATTTGAGGGGACTACAAGGTCATAGCCCCACTCAACCCATCAGAAAGCAAGAGGTTTGTAGAACCCACTTGTCTGGATTTAGAAGAGATCGACCAGTTGTACAGAACAACTGTGTGCAATGCGAACTATATAAACCCAACTGCAGATGGGGTACTAAGTTGGCGGAGAATTACTTCATGTACAACAGACTCAGACACCGGGTTACAAAACTTGCAGCAAAGACTACACGAATTATCCACGAGAAGGTGTGCCAGAATAAACCACGCAATAAGGTGTATTGGCACAGAAATCAGAGAACCACCCAGTTTTCATGGGCTAAATGATTTGGAAACTTTTTTGACACAATATGAAGACAAAGTATTAGAAAACCAAAGATTGCTAGCACTAGATTTAGCACTAAAGGCTACACCCACAAGATGGTGGGGTGCACACAAAGAGACTATCACAGATTGGTACCAATATAAGTGATTACTGCACATAAGGTTCGGTGCAAAACAGACAGGTAACAAACAACAGAAATATGACGGACTAGGCACACCAGCAGAACACTTGGAGGCGTGTAAAACGCTGTGGAAAATGATGCCATTGGAGGAATGGTATCACCACTTAATTCATACTTAAGAGGGAATACCAACAAATTGGTATACGGACCAGGAAATACGTAAAGGTACCAAGACATGGGCGACACTCCAACAAAACTTTACAGTCACTTTCTCATTCGAGCATGAGAACCTCAACATAGATCCGGCCCTGAAACGAATCAGAAACATCATATTCATTGAAGAACCGGAAGTAGAATCTATCACATAGGTACAACAATGAAATAAGAAGACAGTCAAGGATCTACTATCATGCTACCACGTACAAGAGGAAGCCCCGAATAAACATGATCCGCGCGATATTCAGATCGAAGAAGTCGAAGGTGAGAGAGATGTGGAAGGACCACCCTTAGAGTCAGAGGTCATCACTACGCCAATGAAGATAAAGAAGGTTAACATAGGGACTGTTGAGTAGCCCAAAATGGTCAACATTGGAGATTAATGGGACGAACAAACACTAGAAAGCATCACAGAATTGTTGCACGAATACAACGACCTTTTTTCCACAACCCTTACAGAGATGAAAGGCATAGCCAGAGAATTAGGAGAAATGAAGATACCACTCAGACCTGATGTGAGACCCATTAAACAACAACCATATAGATTGAACACCATATATAAACAAAAAGTTAAGGACGAGATCGACAGGATGCTCAAGGCCGGCATCATCAAACCAGTCAAAGAATCAGAATGGATAAGCCCGATCGTAGTACAGGACAAGAAACAAGGAAGAGGGATTAGGATATGCGTCGACTTGAGGAAGTTGAATGATGCATGCCTACACGACCCATTCCCCACACCATTCACGGACAAAGTACTTGAGAACTTAGGAGGCCATGAAGCCTACTCATTCATCGATGGATTCTCAGGATATCATCAGACTAAGATAACACGGGAGGATAGACACAAGACCACATTCACGACAGAATGGGGATTTTATTAGTATACAGTGATGCCGTTTGGACTAAAGAATGCACCTGCGATATTTTCTAGAGTGGTCATCGCAGCATTTAAGGAATTCATCCATCAATTCCTAGAAGTATACCCGGATGATTGGACAGTGTATAACTTACTAAAAAACCATGTGGAAGTTTTACGATTGATGTTAGAACGATGCAGACAGTGCCAGATATCACTGAATATCAAGAAATGCATATTTGGAACACCATTTGGGATACTATTGGGACACATAGTATGAAAACAGGGTCTGTTAGTGGATCCGGCCAAAATCGTAGTCATTGTTAACCTACCAGCACCAAAAACAGTCCACCAACTAAGACAAATGCTAGGACATACGAGATATTACAGGAAATTCATCAAAGGCTACGCGCAGATTACAGAGCCAATGGAAAAAATGTTAAGGATACAAAGTATCAATGGAATGACGAGTGCCAACATGGTCTGGATACCTTGAAGGAAAATATGGTCACCGCACCAATATTGGTATTTCCATATTGGGAGAAGACATTCCATGTACATGTAGATGCATCAGCGATAGCACTTGGAGCTATCTTAGCGCAACCAGGAGCAGGAGATTTGGATCACCCGATAGCGTTCACAAGTAGAAAATTATCAGACTCATAACAGAATATAACACGATAGAAAGAGAAGGACTAGCTATGGTTTATGTACTACAGAAATACAGACATTACCTATTGGAAAAACACTTTAAGATGTTTACAGATCACTCAGCCCTGAAATACCTAGTAAACAAGACAGTGTTGGGGGGGAGAATTTGTCGATGGTTATTTCTATTTCAAGAATTTGACTTTGAGGTAATAGTTAAACTAAGAAAACTAAATGAAGGACCTGACCACCTATCGAGGGTCACAAATGGAGAGGAACCAACGAATTTAGAAGACAACTTTCCAGATGCACAGTTATTCTCAGTACATATTGCTGACGATTAATTCACAGAGATCATCCAGTACTTGAGCACGGGTACTATGCCGCAAGAATATACCACTGCGCAAAAGAAGAACTTGGTAGTCTGTGCAGCCGACTATCAATTGATCGTAGGACATCTATACAATATGGGCGCAGATAGCATCTTACAAAGATACGTACTAAACCACGAACAACCAAGAATTTTAGCAGAAGCCCATGAGGGAATAACAAGAGGGCATTATGCAGGAAAGCTACCGCGCAGAAGGTACTACGCGCAAGATTATGGTGGCCAACGATCCACAGAGACGTGAAAGAGTATTGTCAGCAATGTGATGTCTGTCAAAGGGTAGGAAAACCCAACAAAAGGGACGAGATGCCACTACGACCGCAAGTGACACTTCAGGCATTCGACAAATGGGCGATAGACTTTGTGGGACCCATTAACCCACCATCCAAAAGAATGTGGGCAAAATATATTA
Source organism: Picea engelmannii (assembly GCA_009831015.1). Taxonomy (NCBI): domain Eukaryota; kingdom Viridiplantae; phylum Streptophyta; class Pinopsida; order Pinales; family Pinaceae; genus Picea; species Picea engelmannii. The sequence continues at coordinate 164,154 of ML800173.1, forward strand.
TCACCGTGATGGAATACTTAACAATATGGGAGGAAGTCGCACCAGTAAAAGATTGCAGCGTAAAACTACACACTTTCTGTTTGAACAGATAATTACTAGATTTGGGTGCCCAAGAATTCTGATGAGCAACCAAGAAATGCACTTCATAAACAACACCATCCGAGCGATGCTCGAAGAGTTTGAAGTTCATCACCAAAAAATCACACCGTATCATCCACAGGGAAATGGCATAGTAGAAGCCTTCAACAAAATTCTAGAGAACGCCTTGACAAAGATATGTAACGTCAACAAGGATGACTGGGACCTCAAGGTACCATCAGTTTTATGGGCGTATAGAACCACATGAAAAAAGTTGACATGCCACACACCATTCAAACTAGTCTATGGCCAAGAAGCAGTAGTGTCGTTAGAATTTTTAATACCCAATCTATGTGTAGCAGCTATCACACACATGACAAAATGAGGCGCAGTACAGGAAAGACTGAATCAGTTACTATCGATGGAGGAAGACCGAATCTTGGCAGGATTCCACCCACAAGTATGGAAATCAAGAGACAAAGATTGGAATGACTGCCACATCAAGAGGAAGATGTTCAAGGAACGATATCTAGTATTGCTCTACGACAGTAAATCGTTGCAGCACCTAGGAAAGCTAAGAATGCATTGGGTAGGACCATACGAGGTAAAATCTGTCACGGACGGAGGAGCTATACAGTTAAGAGATCTAGCAGGCGCAGACCTCAGAGAAATGATCAATGGGAGCTGATTGAAGATGTACAAGGATAGTCAACCACCCACCGCACAGTAAAAAAAAGAAAGAAAAAAAAAACGCATAGCATGAGGGACAAGCCGTATACGAAACCAACAAGGGAAATGATAACAGCCATATCGAAAAAGGAAACAAGCGGGAAAAGGAAAGTCAGCAAAAGCAGGCTGACAGGACAACATGAGGCAGAGTTAAATCAAGGCAAGGACGGATGGGATGTCACATTAAACGTACCAACTGGAGACAACAAAGTAGGCATAATGGCAAGTATGAAACTGTCGCTGATGCATTGAACCCACAGTTATGGTGCATTAATCGCATGATGGAGGAAGATTCCTTGACAAGCTTCATGACAAGACCATACAACACATGAGCACAAACACAGTTAGTCTATTCGCAAAAGGAGAACAGAAAAAGAGCAACAGCAGCTAGAATGAACAGAGTGAAACCACAGAGCTCACCGAAGCCATTCAAACTCAGCAAATGTTTGACAAACACCATTATGGCACCACTGAAGCTTGCAGAACCAGGCCAGACAACCAGATCAACTAGGGTTTAGAATAGGCCACGAGGACCACTGGAAGAAAACGAGCAACAGCCACCAGAGATCGTCGATATTGACGAAATCCCATCGCCAGAGGAAATCCCAGTAGAGTCCATACCAATACTAGAGGAGATTTCGTAACCACAAACAGAGGCCATGGAACAGGATACACCAGCAGCGATGGACGAGCCTCAGAACAAAGAAGAAGAAACCCACCAGGAAATACCACCGGAACATATTGAAGCAGCCATGGAAGTGAACGGAACGACACAACATCTGGGAGAATAGGAGCAACCTGACAAGACGAAAGCACCCGGCTTAGGTCACTCAGCCGAGGAGACCGATGGAACTACCTGGGCATGGATAGAGTGGATGACACGGGAACAACCAGGATTTGTTGGAACTTCGAGCCAACCAACACAGCAAGAGGACTGAGTTCAGATACCAAGCTCACCTCGAAGGAAACCGACTGCAGAGATTGTGTTACCTCACATACCAGAGGGAGTACAGGTGGACCCGCAGCTATTGGGTCACGTCGGGAATCTAAAGTATTCTGACCATGATGTAGCAGATGAAACCAAATATCCAGAGCTTTCACCACATGTCTTTATGCAGAAAATAGTTGTGAACCAACTCGGAGAAACCATCACTCAGCCACACCAGTGGGCAACTGGACTAGACAGAACAGGAATTCTAGGATTGTTGAAGATACCACACTTTGGTAGAGGCCAATATGCGTCGGCATGCGTCAAGCAATTGTTAGCAGTTATGCATGGAGGGGATGTATGGTTGGACAAACCTGTCCCCATAACTTTCGAACTTATCGCGCAGATAATAGGCCTACCCACCCGGGGTATGGATCTCACGCTGATTATGGACGATAAGTCCAAGGAAAAAACATTGGCAGAAGAGATGAAGAAGAAATATGGCACCGACAGGGGAATAAGAGGAATTATAATCAAATGGATCAACAATGTCGCGACGCAATTGGGCGCAAATATCTTAGCCTGCAAATTGTTAAGAAAATGCCACAAAGACGAAGTACCGGCAGGAATCATTGCTGTTGCAACTCAGTGCGTTGAAGGCACCTCCATGAGTTGGGCACCAGACCTATCAAACTTGTTCCAAGTAGACTACAAAGACGCACAAGACGCAGGTACAGAATTTCATTACTCATGGCTGATCACTCTCATAGCTTTCATGGTTTGGCGAGAACTAGAATACGTCGTCTTTTGTACCACACCACAGAGAGGTGGAGTAAGATATCACATCCTGAGATCCGCTCCGCTAGCCAAGCATAAGGAGAATGGAATCATATTCGAAGCTTACCTACGGGATATACAGGAAGCCATCATCTGAGCATGGAGAATAACACCAAAGGTCGTCGCACGATACAGGGGCATCGCCAATTTCTGGGCTAGGCGACAAGCCATGTGGATACAACCAAGGCAGGATCCAGATAAACAATGGCTACAGATGTGCTACTACGTCACCGAGGGAGATATCGACATGATCATCAGCGAAGGGCCTAATGAATGGAGGATTCCAACCATACCCAGAGAAGTACCGAAAAAAACAACAAAAGGAGGGGTTGCGCATGTGGAAACAAAGCCTCCACAAATCCCAATACCCAAGAAATGAAGAACAAGCCAAACCAACTCGACTCAGGCAGATGACAGCTTAGAGAAACCAGGGACCCAGAAGGGGTGGACAAAAACCACTCAATCTGTTATCTCCCAAAATAAAATCGTCCTTTTGGTCGGGTTTTGTGGTGGATAGCATGGCTATCGGTAGTTGCCTCCATTCATTTTTGAGTCTTTATAGCTGTAAAACTTAGGTTTTGGTTTTTGTCTTAGAAGATAATATGTTCCATAAAGTCTTCTTTTCGAAATTTGCATAATTCACTTTCAACAGCTAACGTGTGTCCAAAAGTTGAGTGTTAGCTGTGGAAAGTGGCGACTTTCAGCAGCTAAGCAGCGCTTCTCATAAATCTGTGCGCTGTTGAAAGTGGTGAATTTCGAAAATGTCAACAATCAATTATTCAATATCCAGCTATTGAGTCAAAGCCATGAATCAAGCTACGGGTTAAGATTAAATCGACACATAAAGCTTCTTCCAAAGATTGACACATATGCAATCCATGCTCGGATGAAGGATTTATACAGCTGGAGTGATGTTGCGTTGAGGAAAGTTGTTGTATATGATCGTGCTTTAAAGGATTTTCGACAGCAAGCTGCAGTCAATCAACAGGCGGTTATCAAACTAGACAGTTGCAGTCTGGATCACATTTGGCAGGGATCTAACATCTTTACCAAATTCAGGCAGAGGCTATAGTTCAGGTTTGAAGGAAGGACTTCCATACATGTGGTTGTTCCTTAGATCCTATTCCATGCGCTCAGCCAAGTCCCAACTAAGCCACAATTGAAGGAGATTCTCATCAAATTGTAGGGGTTTATCATAGATAGTTGCAGGTGTCAAATCGTTGCCCGATTTATATGGCAGAGGATTCCAAAAACGCAGAGCCAGCACAGATAAAACGAGCCCTGCTGATGAGAACGCCAGTCCTCCCATCGTGGATGGAGCTGTCGGTGGAGCTATCCCTAATGCGTTCTCCACGGATGCAAATGTTGCTCAGAGAGAAAGAGACTAAGTTTATTGTTCGAACTCTGGTTAGGAATATGCGCATTGGAGCCATGATGAGAAYTGTTTTACCRGCATTGGCACAAGCTGTAATATTAAAYACCTCRRYTGKTTKCTTACAAGAYGKGMTTTCAGACAACTTGAGAATGCAGCKTCAACAAGCATCAATAGCAGMTATSGAGGCTTATAATATTCTCCCTAATTTGAATATCTTGGTTCCTACCATCATGAATAAAGGAATAGATCTTTTATCAACAACTATATCGATTTCACCTGGTGTTCCTATCAAGCCTATGCTTGCAAAAATAACAAATGGTGTTCCTGAGGTGTTAAAGCGTTTTCAAGGGAAGTCTTTAATTTCAAATATGAAGACCCAATGACAGGTATGGAGGTGAAACGCAGTTTCAAAGGCATTGCTTCTCTGTCACTTAATAATGATCTGCATAAGTTCTGGCCAGTTCAACAGTCAAGTGCTATGTAACATCCTGGAAAACTCATGGCTAGAATTACCTCCCTGTTACCTGCCTGTAAGCCATAAGGTCGAGAAGTTTGTGTCTGCCTTTCCATTTGAGCCGAAGATGGAAGCCTCAGTTTGAATTGTTCTACTATTGCGAGTTGTTGTTGGTCTTCCACTTAGTGATACATCTATGAAAGTACCCGCTGCCATTATGTATAATTTGCTTCAGATTTTGTTTGGTCAAATTAGCCTTTGAAAGTCCTCTATTCAATTACTTCAAATTCATTTGAAGATCCAGCATGTTCTGCCTTAAGGGAGCACGAAGACCCTTTTATCAAGCTCACTTTGCCCAAAGGAAATCTTGACTGGGAAGAAACAGGGCAGGATGTTATAATTTTTGCACAAGTCTGAGGCTACAAGTATAGGCCATCCTGGCTCTGGACTTTCTTCCTGGCCCTTCTTTGCACTTCCAGGATTGAAAAGGCTGACCAACATCCATATTTGCAAAGTCTATGATGTTGAAAATAGAGTGTTCACATGCAAGTTGTTGGGCCAAATTCTGGTCCTCCACAGGAATCGATATCTTCTTTGAGGTCTGAACAAAACAATCACTTTTCTGGGCCATCTGGGTCATTCGCTCCTCAATTGGATATGGTTCACAATCCTGCAATAGGTTTGCAAGGTCCACATTACCTAAGATCATCATTGATGGAACATCGAGATCAGAATGCTATACCTCTTATTAGGAGCATTTTAGATGTCTCATTTGAAAGACTCCAAACTCTACAGAACAAGGATGACAGAAGGCAGGAAATACTCCAGATGTTGTGCAGCTGGTTAAGGATTCGATCCACCTTTCCAGTCAAGTTTTCCAGCAAGAAGATCAAATGTACAGGTGGCAGGGAATTCATCAATTAAAAAATAGCTTATCAGCTAAATATAAGCAGTCAAAGAATCATCTCAAGATTTCTAGGCATTCGATTCTTATGCACCAGATCGAGTCAAAGGCCTTGGGAGGCTAGTCATCACTCCATCAACTGTTCAAACACTAAAATAGGACCAGCACATAGAATAACTTTCCTTTAGGGTTTTATCTCTATTCTCTTGTAAATGTAGTTTCATTTTCTATTTTTAGTAAATTAGATCCAGTTTCATAGGATCTAGAAATTGTTGGTAAAGGGCTATAAAGCCAGAAACATTTGATGAATAAGGGGTTCGATTTTGGGTTCTACTATGCTGCTACTGTAATCAAAAGACCTATTCTTATTATATAAAAAATTGCAAGCTTCCTTCAGTTGTGTTGTCAGATTTTTCTCCTCTGTTCTCTGATAGCTTATGAGTGAAAGTTCTTTATTGATGTTCATTCAATCTGCAAGTGACTGTCATCTCACTGGTTGATTGTTTTAGTTGATAATCATAAGTTATTTCCTTGGTTATTAAACCCATTGTGCTTGTTTGTATGAAGTATAATCTGGTTCAATAGCTGTTTTCTTCCCCATTTAATCAAACCTTATCTGACTGCATTATTAGAAGGCCTTGTGAGATTTTATATTTCTAGACAGTCTTGAACACACAGTTCAGTCCCTAGATATTCATCTTGATCCAAAAACCACATCAAATATTGAGAAAATATTTCCAAAAAGAGTTAGTTACCAGGCATCTCCGACCTACAGCCTAGGAGAGCTTCCTGGAGTGATAACACAGTCGACCAATGGACAGTGGAAATTGGCTGAGGGGGCACAGGAAACCGCATCGAACCCCATCACACAGAAGCCAGGGGGAACTAAGAGACCAACGGTACAGGAAGTAGGTGTGCACAAGAAAATGAAGGCACAACGACCACCACTGGACTACACAATCACAAAGGATGATGGAGAGATGATTGCTAGAATGGTCCAATATTGCCTCACAGAGGATTTCGATCATGTCGCGCACCACAAGGATAAACTGTAGAAGGAACTAACAGAAATGGGACAACTCCTTAAGAAATTCGAGGAAGCCCAAATCACAAGTAGCAGTGTACACAGTTTCAAGGGGCATCAAACAACTTCTATGGCAGTGGGTACTGTAGATCCTTTTGTTCTCTACAATCTGATAATATGATTTGGTTAGAACACCTAGTTTTCCCAAGCAATCCATACTAGCTTCACTAATTAACCTCATCCAAGTCTTCTTTGGTAAAGGAGTTCTGTAAAAATCTCCAATTATAATAGTTTTCAGCATCATGAGCTTCATAAAAATCAAGCTATGGTTTTCTCTTCAGTCAAATATTTCACAAAATCCCCATTGATAAACGATTGCATAAGATTTTGTATGAAGCTACGAGAACTCCATCCAAACTAAAACCATGCATGACAATTTACATTCTTGTATTGCACAATTTATGATTTGTGAGGCAATAATGTTAATAATATAGGAATAAGAAATTGACAATAAGGTTCAGCATGTTACACCAATCGGCATGACCGCTTATTATTATAATGATATTTTGCTCAAACAACGATAAGCATCTAATAAGGAATATCTAACCTATCAAAACAACGGTTTAAAACTATTCTTATTAATAACAAGAAAAAACACAATAATAATATATCACAATGATATTTTGCTCAAACAACGATAAGCATCTAATAAGGAATAGCTAATCTATCAAAACTAGGGTTTAAAACTATTCTTATTAATAACAAGAATAATATATCACTTCAAAATTAAGACTGGATGAAGGTAGGAGTACAGGATGCTGCTTATTTTTTGTGTGTGTGCATTTAGTATAAAACCTATTTGGAGATTTGCATGACCCTTCACTTACCTAAACACGGGACTCTATTTCCTCATCTGATAAATTTCCAGAGTCCGTTCAGCTTATAGGCAATAAGGTGGTCGATGCCATGATTAGTCCAATTTATGTTATATAGCCCAATGCAAGGTTATAATCTGTAGAGGAAAGGGCAATATAATTCAAATATTGAGTACAATATTCCAAAAGACAACTGCACAGTAAATCCGTTGCAATTGTGAGCAAAAAAATGGCTGGTTTCAGGTTATTGTTAGGAGTTAAGTGATCCTTTTAATAACAATCACCTCAACCATAAAACAGGGGATTTGTACTTTCGATAATATTAAGACTTCGATATACCATTTGCTGTTTTGGCAGCACGAGCACATTTATGTATCAATATTAAAGTGAAATTTATTTCCTAGCCATTTGTTCCTTTCTGAGAAAGGTTTACATAAACGGCATAACAAAATAAATAATACAATATGTGCCTTGTCATTCAAGGCCATAGGGAATAAACCTCTGATAAATAGGAATCATATTGAGACAAAAAAGTTGGTAATCATGCATAAGCAGAGTCACAGAGACAAGTTAGAGGAATCAGAATGGTGTTAACAAAATTTTAAAACGACAACATCCACATCAGTTGTAACATATCGCCCTGATGCACAGAAGAGATAAGCCCCTAACCAAAACATTTCATGCTTGGGACAGTTGAGCAACATGAAACTCATGAAGCATACAAATTGATGTTCATAGCTTTGTTTCCTACAAGTCAGCTTTATAAATTTACTGCCATAAGTTCCACGAAAATGTGTAGCATAACTATAAAAATATGCCTGGTCATTATTTTTCTGTTTCTATTATTTTGAGAATCATATATATACACCCGGGTATATAACTTGGTTCAGAGTCCAGACTACCAATGCCTGAGATAATGTGCAAAAAGAACAAGAATCAGTCCCCTAATTCACCTTCGAGTTTGACTTCTTTCCTTTTTGGAGGATCAAGCTTGAGATAGAAAAAGGGCTCTGTAGGCTCCTCACTGCAAAATAGACATAACCATTCTTTTATTGTGCCATCATTAGGAGATGTTGCTATCATTGCAATAAGAAGCTAGCTGGTTTCCAATGGGCTAAAACTTGTGTAACTAAATGATAGAAGAAACATTGAAAAAAGAAAAGGGATGGGATGAAAGAAAAGAGATGGGATGATATTCCACCAGCTCATTATTACCCCGGTTTTGCTTTCATGCATTCCCTAAAAAGTCTCAAAGGGCCTGGAACAGTCTTGAATATATTTCCCTCAAAACAAGCCTGTTGAAAACATTAGAAAATATAATTAGCATAACCCACTCATACAACAATATAAAAAACATCAATCTCCTATTTCTAGTAACAATACATGAAGCCCACACATATGTTTCCATACAATAAACAATTGCATACTGAAACAAGTTACTAAGATTTTGTTGGACAAAGGAAAGAATTAAACTATGAAGGCCAATTATGTATACAATCATCTATTCTATCCTTCTTAAGGGGAGATGAAAATAAATAATCAAACAAAGAGCAAGACTCTGCACATAAATCAAAGACAAAAATACACCATTCAATTGAAGATTGTATTTCTAAAGAAACCTTAAGAGCTGGATGGGGCTTGAGAAAGACATTGCACGATATGCTTGGTTGAGAAAAAGACAGGAACATTTGCAGAGTTGGAGAGACAATGGTAAGTCCCAAGACAAGAACCTGACTTTACAAAATCACAATTTCAACAAAATCTATAATTCCTTATATTTTGGACCATTTAATCGACAATCCTATTCAAAACTAAATATGTTTGAAACAAGGCAATTCTTATGCAATTTGGTCAGTGGCAAACAATCCCGAAAAAGAAGAATTTGGGAAGAGTTGGGACCGTCCACAAGAAAAAGAACAAAGCCTTTGATGATTTAATTAAATCTAATTTTAATTTAAATATTAAAGTCCACAAGTAGCCGAAGTTGGCCAATAGGACTGTTAAAGGTTACAAAGATGAATGGAACATTGGGAGTGCCACGAGAGACACAATCAAACACTAGGAAGCCCAAAATAACAAAATGGGAAAGGGCATGAGGGGCATCAAGGAAAAATCCCTCAACCAAAAATGCTGTCATCCATCAGCGCTCTTAACATCCATGGCTGAGAAGTTAGTGATGACATTCCTGGCATCCACTGGTTGGGGGCTCCGGAATCTGCATTTGCCTAACTGACCTGATATTGGAGATTTGTACATCAGGTCTCTCATTAGCGGAACCATCTAGAGGCTAGAAGTGAAAGGTAATAGACCATGAAGTAGTAATACAGGTAAAAACGTCCGAGTATTCTGCTAAAGGTGAAGCATGTCACAAAGGAACAGGGCAATACATCTTTGGCCTTCATGCTGTGCGAAAGCTTTCAAACATCCATGAGAATCTCTGAACAGACAATGATAACAGCCACAAATTTATAATAGATAGGGCATCTAAAGATGAAATGTGCTTCTGACTAAGGTTTCCGCATACACAGTTTTTAGATACGATGCCCTTTTTTTGTAACGGAAATCGAGCACACATAGAAACCAAGATAACTTGAATAAGGTTATCTGTCTTTATTCAATCAATGAAATAAGAGAGCAAATAGCCTTCTTATATAGGTTACAATCAAGTAGAGTCAAACCACTTTATGAATGTGGGATAAAGTGAAAGTATAACCTAAAAGCAAATAAATTAACCTAAAGTAACTTTGACTTTATTAATGCCTAAGTCTAATTTCTAATTGACCATTATAAACTAATATTTAATTTAATACCCTCCCTTAATGGTCAATCTACTCACTACACCAAGTTTCTTTCGAAATTTTACATGCTTTTCGGGACCCAAAGAC
>ML800173.1:197002-207036 GCA_009831015.1 Picea engelmannii
AGAATCTAGACATTGTGTCTCCGAGGACACACTAAGTGAGTTGGACTTAGCTCACGTTAGCAAGTGTGTATTAGGACGGCAACAGGTTGTATCAGAACATTCCCCTTTGGTCACTACACCCACCTAGATACCCTAGACCCACATGTCTTGGTCTGGATTCAACCTCAATTTCTTTTTTCGTGCCTTGGCTATTCTTGCCAAGACCTTGGCCATAATAGCCCATCTTCTTCAATGAATTAAAGCCTGTGCTTTTGGTGCGACTCTCAAAACTACCAAAGGACTTTCTTGTTGGTCCACAAAGAGGAAGGTCATTAGGTGAGGTGCTTACCACGGTTGGCTCAGACGTGGTCTGAGCATCTTGTTCAATGATGGAAGAGGTTCTTGAAGCTTGGCCAACAGCTTCTCTTTGGCTGCAAAATCTTGCTGCAACATCTCCATCATTTGCACATTCTTTTCCTCCAACTGATTCATGCAACTGAGAAAAGATTCCACCATTTTCAAACACTCTTCAATATTCTCCATGGATCTAGTAAGCAGACTCTCTTTAATGTTTAGTTTCATTTGCAGCTCTTCACTTCTCATCTGACTACTGCAACATCATTCTCAGTGTTTGATTCTCTTCATGAATCTGTCAATTAAAATCTTTGAGCTCTTGTTGTTTTTCTCTTTTCAAGGCTCTTCCCATGGCTGATCTGATATGGCTTCCACAAGCCAGGGATACACCACTCTGATAACTTCTGACCAGTTCATCAGAGTGGATCTTAATTCTTTAATCAAGTTCCCTGCTTAAAACAAATCTATTCTCAGGGGTGCCAGGACAGGTTCAGCTTTAAAAGCTTTGCTTCTTCAACTTATCTTTTACAATTTTATGAGTACTGCACCTCTTGTGCAGATGTGAATTTATGTTTTATTCAGTGACAGTGTTATGTTACAGTTCAATAAATGATAAAAATTAAAACAGTAAAGTAGTCCTTTCAATCGACAAAAGATATAGACCACCACACATTCAAAGATTGCACCAATGGGCACAGAGTTTACCCTGAAGAAAGCCCATTGTGGGAAAAAATCTAGCAAGCAATTGGTTCTTTTATTCTTTTATGGCCAGTACAGATTACAAACGGGTGCTCATAGAGCTGATAATCCTGAGTTATGGACAGCAGGACTGATACAAAATTGTTCTTTTCCTCTACTCTGTTCGTTGTCATGCTGGCTCTCTGCACTCACCAGGTTTGCTAGAGCGGTAGTATCCTAGATCAGATGGGGAATGATGACTTTTGAAACTAGTTCTAGAACCAAAATCCATGCCACTTGCTCTCAATCAATGTTACAATTATCGCGACATTATCAGAATTATCACAATAATATCGCCAAAACTAACCTCGGCGATATTATCGCCTGAAATAATCACGATAAATTCAAAGTTTGAATTTATCGCAATAAATAGGGCAATTATCGCGAGATGATGGAAATTATCGGCCTGCTCTTTTTCCATCCAGTTTAAGTCACGATTTTGGGTTTGTCTCTCATTTTGCAAACGGTGCTAAGGGGGATTGAGCTCTGAGAATATTGTGACCATTTTCCATCAAGCAAACAAGGGGAAATCTATAGTTTTCATTGCCAACAACTAAGCATTTGTGGAGTGGGGATTTAATCCAATCTACCATATCCATATTCCTAGGTATGTAGAAAAATTTATGCCTTTCTTTTCTTTGTTTTTCAAGATTTAGTACAGGGTTTGCAATGTCCATTAGATATACCTCTTCTTGCCATTTTTTAATGGGAGATTTAACACTTATGTAGCTATGATATTTTAAATGCAGCGTTCTTTAAGTTTTTTGTGGATCTGGATTCTGAATTTCCCCATTTGTTTTCTGCCAAAGGTTTAAATTTTAAAGATTTAATCAGTGCTCTACAAAATGGCAAAGCCGTTGGACCCAATGTGGGAGTATGGTGAACGAACCATATAAGGGTCATAATAGAACAAAACTGAGTTGCAAGCTATGTGGAATGGAAATGTATGGCGGATTCAACCGCTTGAAATACCACCTTGCCAAAATCCCAGGGCATGAAGTGGAAATTTACCCTGCAGCTACCCCAGATGGTGTCCTTGTTGCAAAGAACTCAATTCTTGATATTGCTATGAAGAAAAATCAGAGGGAAGAATTGAGGAATCACATGGGAACCGCAAGCTTCTCAGGGGCGAGGGAAACCTAATCCTCGGCCATGCCTTCTTAGTGCATTATGATTATCCTTATAGTATCTACATACCTCATGATGATCATCTCATTAAATACATTTATTAATGATACATTTATTTTCACTTTGAAGTGATTTTGTATTACCCTGTTGGGACTTATGACTCAAAAGTCGAGACAAATATCATATTTCAGTTTCGATGATTGATGTACCACTTGACATCTTATACATCTTATATATCAGTTTTATTTTCATATTTATGTAGCAATGTCTTTGTTTGATGTTGTTGTTGCTTTAGATGTTTAAAAATTTGAAAAAATTTGATTATTTTGTATTTTTTAAGTCTCCCGATAATTTCCCCGATATTTGTTGAGATTGTAGCAAGGAAGGTCTTCCATCATCATTACAGCATCCTAGCATGATGAAGGACAATGAAACTTAGGCTAAGTCGATTAATTAAATGTTTTCCTAAGTTTAACTTAGGAAAAGAACTGTTGATGTGTTATAATCTTCAGTTTACTTTATTGAGTACTTTTTCTAAAGTTAAAGTGAAAAATAATTTAAGTTGTTGTCTTTTAATCTTGACCATTGATCTCATCATGAGGGTGAGGGTTGATCTCAGCCCTCCATCCTTTTGGATATTAGGGTTTCACTTGCTCAATGAAGAATAAAGAGATCAACTGGGCTAAGGGGGTGCACAAGCAGAAGAGAGATCGATTGGAGAGAGAGATCGATTGGAGAGAGAGATCTATTGTAGATTTGCAGGTGAGAGTTTTGTAGGAGGACAGAGGAGAGTCTAGCAGGTGGATCAACTAAATTCTTCACCAAATCGCAGAGGCTAAGCTTCAAATCTGGCAGGGTCGTACAACGTGACGCAGGAGGGTTGTACATTCACGCAGAGGCTCACCTTCTAGCTGTTGTTTCGTTCTGGTTCTGTTTTGGAGGGTCTAGAGAAGCTGTACAATTTTGTTGGAGAGGGTTTTGCTGAAGTTATTCAGCTATTGACAGAGGCCGATTTACTTTGTAAAAAATCTCTATATTTCCCTGCTCAGAAATAATAAAATCCTCAGATCTGTTGCACCGGTTCTCCCATCTTGGGTTTTTCCTAGGACTATTGTCCAAAAATAAGTGTGTACATTTGATGTGATTGTTGTCTTCTTTTACTTTCAGTTCCTGGTTATTTATTTCTGTCGTGTATTTAAATTATTGTGAAGAAAAACCCCGAATAATCAGTTAAAAGTTAATTTGATTGGTTTAAAGTGTACTGGGTTTTAGAAATTTCACATGGTATCAAAGCAGGACAGCAAAAGGATACAGCATCTTATCAGATTTGAAGTAAATCATACAGATCTAAGCACAGATCAAGGCAGCCGTAAGATTTCTGCAACAAGGGTTTGAACCTTGAGGGTTTGAACAAAATGGCAATGAGTTTGAGGGCGGAAGATAGGTTACAAGGGACTCGGAATTACCCCACCTGGAAGGAAAGGATTACAATGATATTAGAAGTCGATGATGTGTCAGATCATGTCAGTGACAAGGCAGCAGCTCCCACAAGTGCAGTTGAATTGGTCATCTAGAAGAAAGACGAGGCTAAGGCAAAGAGCATGATTCTTAATGGGATAAAGGACCATGTGGTCCCACATCTCTCATGAAAAGCTGAGGCAAAAGATATGTGGAAATCCCTAAGTGACCTCTACCAAAACAAAAATGAAAACAGAGTGATGGCTCTGCGCAAGCAATTGCGTGGGACTAAGATGGCCAAAGGTGAGGGAGTGATTCCTTATCTTACCAGAATAACTCAAATCAGAGATGAACTTGCAACAGTCGGTGAAAAGACTGAAGATCCTGAGTTGGTGCGTATTGCACTAGATGGCTTCACTAAGTCATGGGACATTTTTGTCCCATGGCAATAAAGGGGATACTTGTTGGCTACAGCGAGGTTTCCAAAGCTTTTTGGATTTATGTGCCTACACGTAGGAAGGTTATTATGTGTAGAGATGTACAGTTCGAGGAGGAACGTGTATTAAGGAGATCGAGGGATTTTCCAGCAAGTGGAGAGAACCAGCAGGAACGGAGAACAGGAGAACAGGAGCAAGACGCACAAAGTCAGAAGATAGGATCACAAGAGCAGACATAGGGTACAGGTGTTCAAAGGGAGACTATTGGACAGGATCATCAGGAGGGAGTTGATGAGAAGGAGGGGCAGCATGATGCAATTCCCCATGAGCAGATTACTAGGCCATGGCCTAAGTGGTACAAGTCCACAGTCAGTGATTCTAGGTTGGCAGGGCTTCCAGAGAGGGACTTCAGACGAAGCAAACCACCAGAGAGACTTGGATATATGGCATTGATGACTCAGCTCATTGATGTTGAGCCTTCTAGTTATGAGAGTGCTACACAGCATAAGGTGTGGCAGGAGGCCATGATGGAGGAATATGCCTCCATTATGAAAAATGATGTATGGGAGGTGGTTCTGAGGCCAGAGGATAAAAGGGTGGTTGGATCCAAGTGGATCTACAAAGTTAAGTATGTAGCAGATGGAAGCGTGGACAAGTACAAAGCTTGCTTTGTGGCCAAGGAGTTTTCACAGCGTGAGGGAGTTGATTACAAGGAGACTTTCGCTCATGTGGCCAGGTATTCTTCAATTTGAGCAATCATTTCATTAGCAACAGAGAAGGGCTGGCACGTTCATCAGATGGACGTGAAGACCGCCTTCCTCAATGTTGTTATTGAGGAGGAGGTATATGTTGAACAGCCTGAGGGATTTGAGGTTGGCAGCAAAGATACACATGTGTGCAGACTGAGGAGAACCTTGTATGGGCTCAAGCAGGCACCTCGAGCATGGTACTCGAGGATTGATAGCTACTTGAGAGAGATGGGATTCCAACGGAGTGAGGCATATCCAAACTTGTACTTTCTTGCAGGGGAGAAGCCTCTTATACTGGTACTATATGTAGATGACCTATTTCTCACTGGAGATGAGCAATTGATAGAAGATTGCAAGGTCAACCTTGCAGCAGAATTCGAGATGAAAGACCTTGGGTTGATGCACTATTTTCTAAGGTTGGAGGTTTGGCAGAAAGATGGGTGCTTCTTCCTAGGACAGGGGAAGTATGCAGTAGAGATTTTGCACAGGTTCAGGATGATGGACTATAGGTCCAAGTCCACACCTCTGGTTACAATTGGAGGAAGATTGATGCATCAGATTCGAAGACAGTAGACCCCACTATCTATCGTCAGTTGATTGGATCGCTCATGTATTTGGTCAATACTCGACCAGATATCAGCGTTGCAGTAAACTCTTTGAATCAGTTCATGGTGGACCCTCGAAGAGTACATTGGATTGTTGCGAAGCATGTGCTTCACTATCTCAAAGGGACAGTGGAGTACGGGCTATTGTATGAGCGCAGTGGTGGAGTGACATTAGCAGGTTTCACAGATGTTGATTGGGCAGGATGTGCAGAGGACAGGAAGAGTACTTCAGGTTGTTGCTTCAGCAATGGATCGGGCATCATTTCCTGATTCAAGAGGAAGCGGAGATCAGTGGCATTGAGCTCTGCTGAGGCAGAGAACATGGCAGTGAGTTTGGCAGCATGTGGGGCACTGTGGTTGAGAAAGTTACTTTTGGGCTTGTTCAGGCAGGAGCTAGAAGCTACTGTGATTCACTGTGACAATCAGAGTTGCATCAAGCTCTCTGAGAATCCAGTGTTTCATGATCGTAGCAAGCACATCGATATCAAGTATCACTTCATCCGGGATTGTGTGCAGTGAGGAGCCATGAGGCTTGATTACATACAGAATGATGAGCAAATGGAAACATCTTTACCAAGGCATTGAGCAGACAAAAGTTTGAGAAGTTCAGAGATCAGAAGGGGTTGAGACAGAATCCCTTCCTCGCTAAGAGCGAGTGTTGAGATTGTAGCAAGGAAGGTCTTCCATCATCATTATAGCTTCCTAGCATAATGGAGGACAATGAAACTTAGGCTAAGTCGATTCATTAAATTTTTTCGTAAGTCTAACTTAGGAAAAGAACTGTTGATGTGTTATAATCTTCAGTTTACTTTATTGAGTACTTTTTCTAAAGTTAAAGTGAAATAATTTAAGTTGTGGTCTTTTAATCTTGACCATTGATCTCATCATGAGGGTGAGGGTGAGGGTTGATCTCAGCCCTCCATCCTTTTGGAGATTAGGGTTTCACTTGCTCAATGAAGAATAAAGAGATCGACTGAGCTAAGGGGGCACACAAGCAGAAGAGATATTGATTGGAAAGAGAGATATATTGCAGATTTGCAAGTGAGTTTTGCAGGAGGACAGAGGAGATTCTAGCAGGTGGATCGACTAAATTCTTCACCAAATCGCAGAGGCTAAGCTTCAAATCTGGCAGAGCTGCATAGAGTGACGCAGGAGGGTCGTACATTCACGCAGAGGCTCACCTTCTAGCTGTTGTTTCATTCTAGTTCTGTTTTGGAGGGTCTAAAGAGGTCGTACGATTTTGTTGGTGAGGGTTTTACTGAAATTATTCAGCTATTGACAGAAGCCGATTTACTTTGTAATAAATCTCTATATTTTCCTGCTCAGAAATAATAAAATCCTCAGATCTGTTGCACCGGTTTTCCCATATTGGATTTTTCCGAGGACTATTGTCCAAAAATAAGTGTGTACATTTGATGTGATTGTTGTCTTCTTTTACTTTCAGTTCCTGGTTATTTATTTTTGCTGTGTATTTAAATTATTGTGAAGAAAAACCCTGAATAATCAGTTAAATGTTAATTTGATTGGTTTAAAGTGTACTTGGTTTTAGAAATTTCACAATCTTGTCGATAATTTATTTTCTAGACCCTCGGCAATAAATTCCTGATAACAATAAATGTACCATTGCTCTCAATCAAACAAAGATCTTTGGCACCTTCCTGCTCTGCTATGGAAAAGTGGATTCCCATTGCCCATTCTCTCTCTCTCTCTCTCTCTCTCTCTCTCTCTCTCTCTCTCTCATGCTACCCCCATTTCAGTGCTTGGGAACTATTGTCCTCCTTTGCAGTGCCCCTTGATTCTGTTATCCCTCGTGTTTGGCTATCCTTGGCTCATTTTTGGCCATTCTTGACATCCACTCTCAAAAATGACAGTTAGACCTTTTTTTTCTTGATAATCATTCCACTCAATTGTTAAGAAATAAAGCATAAGCGAGCACAACAAGATAAGATAATTATATTAATGTCCAACAAATGGCCACAAAATAGGTTAATGGGACTGTTGAATACAATGATGTCAATACAAAGCAGGAGTACCAAAATGTCTCCTATATAAAATGCAAGAAGTAAAGTAAAGCATGAGGTCTAAGTTACACCATGGAAAACCCTCGACAGTTGTATTCATCTCATGATGTCAATATATAGTACATGGATTTTACTACTTCTAGATCTAGTTCTCACTGACAACTCATTAGTGGATAATGACAACACCTCATCAATAGATAAGGATAACTCATAAGAATGTGGTCTTGGACTTTGTGATTGTCTAGGGACTCACAATCTAACATTCCCCCCCTCAATCACAAGTTTGAATAATTGTACCAATAAGGCAACATGAACCGGTATCATTAGAGTCTTCAATCTTAAACCTCTGAACTGAGCTTCAATGAAGAGCCTGAAAAACCACCAATATGGATGTTGAATGGTTCATATCTGAAATGAAGTATGAGAGTAGAATTTTTGGAAGTGAACAACTGTCATGTCTAAACATTCCCTTGGTAATTTGGTGAAAAAATAGGATCACCGAGGCTCTCTCTGAATTTAGACACAAGTAGGTGTCGAACAATATCCCAATCAGTGTTTTAAAACTCAGTCCAAGTTGACTCGGACTCAATCAACTCGACCGAGTTGATTGGTCACCAAGTCAACTCATCCATTGGCTCGGTTCAATGGGTCGGTTTGGTACCGAGACAGCAGAGTCAGAGCATGACTCGACTAGTTTAGTACCAAACCGGCCCTACTCGAGCAAGTCAAAATTCATTTTTTCTTTAAAAGGGTTTGACCAAAAACATTGGCAATTAATGGTAATGTTAAATTCTTAAAGTAAACGATCAACTTTTACCTAAATTTTTAACATTACCATTAATTGTTTCAGGATGTTTGAGAGTGGTTTCAACCTCATCGGACTTCATATGCAAAAAGTAGAATTTCATATCCCATTCAAAATTCAGTAGACTTAACAGTTTTAAGGATTTCAAGATTGGTAGGATTGCAATATTTTCATTGGATTCCATCATGTATGAGGGTATGGGATTGGCATTTAATCAAGAGCACCAAGCCCTTTATGTACCTCGATGTTGGTGGTATTGATTGTTGAACTCCTATGTCATGGTCTTAGAAAAATGTACCCTTCACTCAAAACAAAATCATTGACATGTTAAGCTTTTTCTACCATATTATATGGCTTTGATTAGGTAGTTTCATCAAAATTGGGAGGTGTTGACTAATGTCCCTAGAGGATCCAAGTAGAGGCAAAGGCTAGACAAGAGGCAAAGGTTGATATTAATGATGAGGATCCCAATATAAGCATGGTGGAACATTGTCCGTCATTTAAATGTTTGCTCATTTATTCATAATGCTTTCTTTCAAAGTCTCAATAATTTTTTGAAATCTTTAAAATATAATTTTTTCATTAAAATTTAAATATTATATGTATTTTTAGTAAACCGAGTCATTGAAATCAGATCGGTCCGAGTCAATCCGAGTCCTAGTTGACCATTAACCGATTCCCAGTCCGAGTCTGAGTTTTAAAACATTGATCTTGATGAATAATTGATTTGATTGTAGATAGCTTGTAGAGGAGACTAGTTGCTATGATGGAATTCCCAAATGCTGATTGAATTTTGATATTTTGATTGATAGGTCTTCGAAACTTGAAGCCTAACTATCATCATTGATATTTGATATTCCCCCCTATCAAGTGCAAGGTGATAAGTATGTGGAAGGGATCCAAGCTTGAGCTTTTGGATTCTTCTATTCTTCAATTGTATTTGGTGGTTTTTTGGTGGACAACTAACCATTTTTCATTATGTCTGTGGTGGTTTTGGTTGACCACTGACCATTTTCAGAATATACTCCCCCCTGAAGGTGTTGGAGAGTATCTTGTTGTTTTATCAATGTAATCCCACCTTGAGGTGTAGAGAGTACCATCTTTGACTCGTGGTTGAATTCAAAAGATATGTAGAATAGAGCCCCAATCATGCCCAAAATCATCTGGAATAGTTGTTAGAAAGTCTTTTGTTTTGTGATTTTTTCATGCAAATGTATCTTTACCTGTGTCTAAACTATGTGGTAAGACTTATACAGCTTCTTGACTTGTTGATTCCATTGCCGAGAACTTATCCAACCATAATTAGTTGTTTTCCTTTTATCCTTCTTCTTTCAACATTTTCCTAAGAGATAATTTGTCTTCGCATAATGAAGACGAGGATGGAAATCAAAACACTGACTCTCCATGTGAAAAACTCAATGACAATGTTGGTACTCAAGCTTTTCATCATCAATTGTATCATTAACTTCATTAACTTCTGCATTAATTTCTAAAATCTTCAAATTTTTATCAAGAAATCCTACACTCACAAATTGAATTGGTTTGGAGTAATCTAGGATATGAACATTGTTGCCTTTATCATATCCTAAGCCATGTTGAATTTTTTTTAATAGCAATTCTTCCCAAGGTCTGACAATCATCTTGGAAAGATGATTTCGATGTTCTTCAAGTTCACATTTATTGTTGTTGCTATCACTCTGTGCTTTTGCTTGTGACTCATCTTCAACAAGACTTTCCTTTATCAATTCATTGTATGATTC